>RJWH01010345.1:0-17188 GCA_004363575.1 Solenodon paradoxus
GGGAGGGCGGGGACAGGACCCAGAGACTAGCTCCAGTGGTCACATCTGTTTTGGTTTTTGTAAGAGGAATGAAGGCAAGTTGGAAGAGATAGGAGGAATAAGTATTTGCATTATCTTATTGTCCCCCTGGGTCCCAGCCCACCCCTTGTCCTTGGGCTGTAGTGGACACGCCTGGGGTCAGCCCCTCAGCCACCATCTGGGATTGGCTAGTTCACAGGCAGGCTGAGGAAAGAGACTCCCTCTGGGGATGGTGTCTGTCAAGCTGTCCCTCCTCGGGTCCACTCCTGCCCCCCGCCCCCCACTGCCTTAGGCGCCTGCCCTCCAGTTGCCACCTCGTGCTCCGTGGGCCCTTCCCCGTGGCTGCTGCTGGCACTCCGCAGCAGGCCCTGCCTCTGGCTCGGGTGGGAGGCCTGTGTGTCCGTCTGGCCCCCCACCCGAGAACTCTTGGACGCTCTCGATCACACAGCCTTCTGATCTTCACATCTTCAGTGCTAAAGCCGAATGTTTTCGCTTTGCACTCACGGCGTCTGCGAGCCGCTCCTGTCGGACCCCTCCTGGCACCGCCACACGTTCACTCTCCGCTAAGGTGGTGGGTCGGGGTGAGCATCAGTCCCGAAAAATACAAGTGATCCAGCTGCCCGAGGGCCCCTGTTTTTGTTTAACCCACCCTCGTTCTCCCAGAAGATGGAGATGTAGGGCCTGCGCTCGGAGGCCTCCTGACCTGGTGCGGGGTCTCAGCAGAGCCCCGCCCCGCCCTGCTCCTCGGGCCTCGTTCCTGAACACCCAGGTTTTCCAGCGAGAGCCAGATGTCCAAGCCTGGAGCATTTGAGTGGCTCCAGTGTTAGGACACACGTGTTGGGGACGGGCTGGGCTCCCTTGGGTGGGGCTCCCCGGAGAGTCGCAGCCCCTCAGCCTGAGAAGACTTAGCCAGGCTCTTCCGGTCTCACCTGCACCAGCAGTGAAGAAATGAGCTAGAGGGCCGAGAAACGCGTAGCCTGGTCCTGAAAAGCACGAAAGGTGCAGTGGCTGCCACAGAGTGACCCGGTTCACCTGTTGGAAGACCCCCAAGGCTGGATCCCCCAACTCGTGAGCTTCTGCGTTTGGGGGGCCCATCTGTGTTCCTGTCACAGACGCTACAACAGCACACGATTTATAAAAGGTGGGCAGCTGTGGTGGCGAGGGAGCAGGAAAGGCTTCTGGCCATCGGCTCTGGGTGCCCGGAGAAGTTCACGCCATGCCTGGGACAGCCCGCCTCACCCTGGGGTGGGCACTGGTCTGGCTGCTGCCCTGGACTGTCTCAGACCTCAGCCCCAGGTGGCCCGCCACCCACGAGGCGGGGACAGGTGGGGGCACCGTGGGGCAGCGCTGGGCCGCGGGGAGGAGGGCGGCAGACACAGGTGAGGCTGGTGGAGAAGGGGCAGGGCCGGCCCGCAGGGGCTCGGGCAGGTGGTGCCACTGCTGAGGTCCGAGCCTCAGACTCCTGGTTCTGAGAGCTGCTTTTCATGAAGGGGTGAGGGACGCGTGGCCCCAGCAGCTGGCCTGGTGGGCCGTCCGCCCTTCCAGAGTCCCAGCCACTGGGCGGCGGGCACTTCCAAGTGAGAGGAGCCAAGTGGCCAGGCTTCGAGGGGTGCAGGTCTGCACTGCAGAAGCCGCAGTTGCTGTTTTTACCACCCCAGCTAGGATTTTCCCTGGGAGGTACAATTACTTGCAAAATGTCAGGGTTTGGCCGAGCAGAGGTGCCGGAGGCCTTGGGGTGCCCACTGCACACCAGCCGCGTGCAGAGCAGGACATGCGGGTGCCTCCTGCCCCAGTCACGGGGGTTGTCCTCTGAGCTGCTTGCGGGTCTGGAGTTTTTCTCTAGGCACTGACGAGGCCTGTGATACGGCGATTTAAACAAGTGTGTATGTATCTGGTCCTCTTTCTTGTTCGGAGCTGAGATCCTCGGGAATTCCTGAGTAGTAAGAGCCCAAGAGGTGTCTGCTCTGTTAGTGAGTTCGCTTTGGGATGCACCCGGGGGTGGGGGCTGGCGCTTCCTGTCCCGTCCCCAGACCTTCCCGAATGCACTCACCAGAGGTCAGTGGTTTCGTAAGTCATGATTGTGTAGCCTCCGTGAAAGCCAGCAGCAAGGGTCCGGGAGTCTCTGGGTGGGTGAGCGTAGACCTGGTTGGGGAGGGCAGAGCGCAAGCTCACAGGGCCCGGCAGCGACTTCCCACACACCTGGCCCCGGGACCTCTCCGGCAGCTGGGCTGTCCTTTCCTGACAGACCGAGACTCAGAAAGAAACCCCCAGCCCCACCCCGTGTCCCTGCAAGGACCTGGGAAGGAAGAGTTCATGGGACGTGGTGGTCGGACAATGTGCTAAAAATGTCCATATGAACAGTCACTGTTCCTGGCTCCCGTGTATTTGGCGATAAATATACGCACATGTGTAATTTCAAGAGACCGACAGTTATCAGCTGCAAGCCCATCATGGCCCCTGGAGTCTGCTGACAAGGCCCTGCCCGCGGCAAACCAGCGAGGTCTGTTATTTGGGGAACGGGTTGGCCCTGAGCTGAGAAGGAAGCTTCTGGCACGAAGGGAGGAGCAGAGCTGGCCAGGATTACAGGGGGCAGGGAGGTTGCTCTGCGACCACACGTCTGTGCCAGCTGGGGAGGGACAGGTCCCCAAGGCCACAGGGCCCTCCTTCCCAGAAAAGCTTGTCTCTGCGTGCTTCAGAAGCGGCTGCTGGAGGACCAGGCAGTTCTGCTGGGTCCTGCTCTCCGCAGGGCCGGATGTCTCCGAGGTCAGAGTGGGGTTCAGGGACAGGCTAGCTGGCTTTGCCTCTTGCGCTCAGTTTCTCCGCGTCCGCAGCTTGGTGAACTGGCGTTTCCCCACCGACGCTGCACTAGACCCTGCCTGGTGAAGCGTCCGCCCGGCGAGGAGACAGACCAACTCCAGGCGTCACGTCAGAGGTCCTGCGGGGGCTTGGGTTGCAGCTCAGCTTTCCGGAACCTCCTTTTGTCCGGCCGTGGTGTGGAATCGAAGGGGGCTCGCCACCAGTATCTAAGAGGCTCTAAGTCCCCCTTTTCCAGCTTCCTCTCTTGTGAGACTGGACCTTCTTCCTATTCAGTGAGAAAATTCTGCAGTGATTTGAATGCAGATGTAGATGGGAGCATTCAGTCACTTTTCTCAAAAAAAATTTTTTTTTAACAGATTTATGAAAAGCAACATTTCTGATAACAGTTAGTGGACTTTCTTTGTTTTAAGATAGCTCATATGCATTTTAATTCTTTCTCTTTTAATCTTGAATATGGGAAATGTCCATCGGCAGGGCCACGTATGATGTCCATAGGTGCGCGATGCTGTTTGACCTGTAACCACATCCTAAGACCAGACCACCGGAGCGCGGCTGTCTGCCACCCGAACACCCACCCGGAGCTCTGCGGACGCGCTCCCTTCAGGCTGGGGTCACGCTCTTCTTTTTTCCCTCCTGAATTTCGTGTGCTTATTAATCACTGTGAATCCCAGCATGAATTTGTGTGTTTGGAGGGTAAATATTTTCTCCGAAGGTGGAAAACTGCGAATAACTTATGGAAGGCGGCTTCCCTTTAAGCAGCAAAGCATTTCATCTGGGTGCCCACCCTTCTTTCTTTTGCCTGCTGCCACCCACCGTCACCAGGGCTGGTCTGGTCATCGGCACCCCGATTTTCCAGGTTTCGGGGGTATTCTTTCTGTCCCAGGGGATATCCGAGAGGGCAGTGCTGGACTGTGTGGTCACGTCCAGAAGCTTCCCAATCTGACCTGACATGCAGCGTGTGGCCGCAGCAGAGGCTTCAGGTCAGAAGGCATGAAGAACCGGGGTGGTGGTGATCACGTCCACTTTATGGACATGGAAACTGGGGCTCTGGGCATCTAAACCCTGGCACAGGTTTCATGGCAGGGGGGTGACAGAGTGTGGGGCTCCCCCAGACCGGTTGCTGTTTTCAGGTGGGCAGAAGGCTGTTAGAAGCCTGTGAAAAAGCCTGTAATGCAGGCCAGTGCATGTCCCCATGCAGCTGCTGTCCTTGGTGACAGCCCAGCTGGGCAGGGGCACTGGCCACTGCTTCCTTCCCCAAAGCCCAGGAAGGAAGGCACAAGTTTGCTGTCTTAGCGCTTGAGAAACCCCTGCGCTTCTGAGACCCCTCCTGCTTGGGCACACAGCTCACAAGCTTCATCCCAGGTGGCCCGCCCCAGGTGGTCCGCCCCAGGTGGTCTGCCTGGGCCATTGGAGTGGGGACTTTGGGACAAAACAGCTCCAAACAGAGGCCGCGTGAGGCCACCTGGGAGTGCCCTTGCCCTTCTGTCATTGACAGTGATTGGGGGGAGCAGGCCCAGCACAGCAGCTGCTTGTTTAAGGAAGGGTGTGACTGGCCAGCGGGGAAGGCAGGTAGGGGAGGCAGGCGGACAGGCAGCAGGCAGGTGGGCAGCAAGCATGCAGGCAGGCAGCAGGCAGGGAGGCAGGCAGACAGGCAGGCAGCAAGCATGCAGGCAGCAAGCATGCAGGCAGCAGGGAGACAGGTGGGCAGGCAGCAGGCATCAGGCAGGCAGGTAGGGAGGCAGGCGGGCAGGCAGTGGTGGGGGCAGGGGAGGAAGAAGCACTTACTGGGGTTCCTCCTGGCGGCTCCCCGGCCCCAGGTCCTGAACCTGGTCCTGGGCTGTGCGTGGGCTGTGCTCTGGGGCGGCCCCCGCCAGTGCGCCACCAGGGCTCCAGCCAGCTTTTTACAGTGCCCCGTCCATCTGCCCAGAGCTCGCGTGGGGGGCGGGGAAGCCCGTGGGCCCTGCGGCCCTCCCAGCAGTGGCCCTGCTCCTGAAGAGACGGACACCTGCGGGGTGTCTGTGACGGTGACCCGGGGTCCAGCTTTAACCTGTAAGCTGCATGCACCTCGTTCTGCACAGAAGCCAGTCGCTTCATTGTCTTGAATAGTTGAATCAGACGCCTCTGTGAACAAAGTGAGGCTTTAACCCGGCCTCTCATTCATGCACACGCGCTGGTTTCTGGCCTTGGCCTCGGTGGCCACTGGCCGTGACCTGTCAAGTGTGACTCAGGGCAGTAGCCCCCGAGTGGAAATCGGGCGGTGGCGCCTGCGTGCTGGCGTTGGCAGTGTCAGCCGCTGTGTAGCTGCACCCTTCCCTCCCCATCAGAGCTCAGGAACCGGGGCGCCCACCGGACCTGTGCTCTCCCCACCACCAGCTGAGTCTGAGCCTCAGAGCGGGGATGAGAAGAGAGCTCCCAGTAGACGGCTGGCACTTGACTCCTGTTTGCTCTCCTCTTCTGCACGCTCTGTCCTCCGTCAGTCGCCCAGGCGGCTCCTGAAAGTGATATCCAGGCCAGAGTGCCCTTAATGGTGCCGCCTGTGGGCTCTGCACGTCTTCAGGGGACGACAGAGGGACCGCCTCCCGCCAGGTCCCCAGCACCTCTGCCTGCCCAGGCGGAGGAGGCCCGGACTGGCGGAGGGACTCTCCTCTCTGCCCCTCGACCTGGATCAGCCAGAGGAGACAAGTCACTCCAGCAGGTGGGTGACGCCGAGCACTAGTTCTTTGTCCCTCCGTCGCAAGGATGCTGGTATCCATTTCATTGTCCCTGCTCCAGTCTGGAGGCACAGCTGGACATGGCAGACGACTCTCAACTGGGAGGACCTCTGCCCCTGCGGCTGCGGAGGTGTCTGCCCCCCCCCCCCACCGCTCCCCATAAGTCTGGTAAACAAGACTTTTAGGACAACAGACAGCGGACATCAGTGATTCTCTTCCAGAGAGCTCATCTGAGGTGACAGTGAGGAGGGCAGGCGCAGCAAGGGTGTTGCTTGTTGGTGGGTCAGGAAACTGGACGCATGCCTCAGCGAGTCACCGCTGTTAGCTGCCTCAGACATAAAGGGCGACGTGGGGCGGTGGCACAGGGCTGCTGGCCCCACCAGCCCACCCTCCGGCCTGCTCGGGGACCCACGTCAACAGACTCCTGTTCTGTACCGGCCACAATGTAAAGTGTTCGGGACGAGCGGGAGCAGACAGTCACTCCTGCGGCTCTGTGTCTCCTCCGCCAGGGCTTTGTCAGACCTGGGATTGGAATTGCTGTCCGCCACAGTGTGGCTTCCAGAGGGAAGCTAGAGCAGGAACGCGGGCACAGGCAGGCGGGCAGGCGGGCAGGCAGGGAGAGGGGAGGAAGGGTTTTCTTTTTGTTTTATTTAGCGCGTCTCGGCTGTCCCTGGGCCCTGGGGACCTACGTGGCGGTGGCGGTGCCGGCCAGGGTCGGCGGACGTGCCCGCTAGGCCACCAGGGTGTGCCAGGGTTCATTTTAAAACCAGACAGACTGCGTGTTTCTGTCTTTCAGAACCAGTTTTTGCTGCCTTGGGGCAGCCTGTGCCTTCACCCCATGGAAATGTCAGTTAAGGACGTGACTCCAGGGGTTTCACGGTTTTTCTGTCCTGGGTCACTTTATGCCATCTCTTCTGTCGAGACCATTTGTCGAGGTGCCCCTGGGCTCACTCTGAGAAGGCGGGGTACTGGGCAGGAAGACGGACACTGGCTCTCCAGGGACGCGTGGTGGGGACAGTCCTGTAGTCGTCCCGTGTGGCAGATGGTAGCTCGCCAGCAAAGTTCTGAGCGGCTGGACCGGGTGAGGGAGGTGGAGGGCCGAGGTGGCCAGCTCAGCCAGGGCCTCTTCTGAACGGAGTCACATGGCCCCCGAGGCTGTTGCCCATGGGGCCTCGGTGGCTCCTGGGACAGTGACGTTGTCAGGCTAGGGCCCGAGTCTTCCAGATGCCACCATCCTGGAACACAGGAGCTGCTCCAGCCCAGAGGAGGGGCCGTCCAGGGCTGAGACCTGAGGCCCCAGCCCCACTGACTCTTCCGTCTTTCAGTGCACGAGGGACTAGTCCCAAAGTCGTGCCTCCTCCGGCCGGTGGCGCTACACTGGCCCGTCCTGCCTGGAGCCAAGCCTGTGGCCGTCACAGCGGCTGAGATGAGCCGGGCACAGGGAGTCCTCTCTGGGTAATGCTGGGCGACAGGAGCAGCAGTATCATCACCTGAGCCTGTGCCGGGGAGAACACCCCGCCCATGTCACTGGGCCCAATGCAGCCAGGTGGAGCCAGGTGCCGTGAGCAGGCAGAGACTGTCTTAAAGCCCCATGTGTGGGGGTCCTGCCGCTGCAGGCCCAACCGGCAGAGCCTGAGGGTGAAACTGCGCGCAGCGCCCATGCCCGGGAGGGTGCGTACTGGCTCCGCAGTCCTTCCCAGGTCCCTGGTGCCCTGCGGTGTCTGTGCCTTGTCTCTGGGTTCCACAGGCCCAACCGTGCACTCCGTCCTCGAGGAGGCAGGCCTGCTGCCCTGGGTGTGCCCGGGCGCGCATGGGAGTCCTGCCACGTGGCCGGGGAGCTGGCTCTATCTCACCGTGTGTCGTCTTAGAACCACAGTTCCTGTGCCCGATGTCCAGAGGCTGCCCTCAGCCTGGCCCTTGGCCATCCGTCCCGGAGCTGGAGTGGCTCCCCACGGTGTGCTTGATGTTGGTCACTAAGTCAAGCCCTGAGCACACGGAACATGGCTGCAGCCCTGCCCCTCCGGCCTGCCCTTCCCCTTCGCGGCTTCGCTGCAGGGGCTGCCTGTGTCCAGGGACCTGCAACTCTCCACCACCGGGGCCTGTGTGTGTGGCCCTTTTTTGGGCACGGTGGTGCTGCTGACTGTGACCTCAGAATGGCAGAGGGTGCCAGGCTGCCTCACTGCCCGCAGTCAGAGGTGCCAGGGTGTGGGAAGGGCTGAGGCGGTCTGCCCTGTGGGAATGAACTCGGGCAGGTGGGCCTGTGCCCACCCTCCCCAGGGAGCTGCTGGTCCAGGACACTTAGCTGCCTAAACAGGACCCCCACTTATGACCAGCACTGGTGGAGAATGTGTCGCCGGAGGGCAGGGCGGGCAGGGCGAGGCGACGGAGCGGCACATGGACACTGGCCAGAGGAGAGCAGGGGGCCGGCGGGTTACGCAGCCCTGCTGACCGGATTGCAGCTTTGAAATCTTTCACAATATAAAGCAGGAAAACACTGCAAAAGAAGGGAAACCATTGTAATCGATTGCATTTTAAACAAAACAGGGCACATATAATTGGGAATAAATACAAAGTTGTTTTTTTAAAGGATCACTGAAAGGCAGAAACATCTAGGAAGGACTTACAGCTCGTTAATTTCCTTCTATCTAGAATGACCCTTGACTCTGTGGTCATTCTGACTCTGCTTTCAGAGAACAGATTTCTCTGCTCAGTAAAGGCGGGGCTGCCTTTTGAGATGAAAATGGAAGCACGGACCCCCTGGTGCAAGGGCTCCCAGAGGTGCTGGTGCCCGGATCCCGGGGCAGGCGTGCCGCCCGCATGAGACACTTGACCGTGTTTGCATCAGTCCCTGATGTTACAGTTCCTGGGGTCTCCCAGGTGGGCGGGCACGACCGAGCCACCGACCACTGGCATTCGGTGCAGGGACTGCACAGCGGACACTTGCTCCAAGAGGTGGGTGGGTTTCCGGCAGGGCTCCTGCTGTTCTGTGCCCGGTGCAGCACTCACAGTGCTGAAACCATGGGCAGCACGGCGGCTCTGGGTGCCGGCTTCCTCGCTCTCCAGCAGCCCCATCGGTCCGGTGGCAGCTGCTTGCATCACCGGGCGATTGGGAAACCGGACGCAGGCAGTTTGCCTTCCCAGGTCAGGAAGGCGGCGGAGCTGTTTCAGAGGCCGTTTCTCCCGGTGGTGTTGAGAAAGTTGACTTTCCTCGGGGCAGCCTGGTCACAGCTGTGCACACGGAGCAGAGACAGGACGCCCGGACAGAGCTCCAGAGCTTCGCGGCCTCCCCCACTGGCTGTCTCGACGCCTGCCCCTCATTCGCCTTTCAGGTGCGTGTGTGCCGTCCAGCCAGCGGTACGGGCTGCTGTCTCAGCTCTCCATGTAGCCAGGTCCCTGGCAGCTGCTTGATTGTCATTTGTCTCGGTTTTGAGGTTGGGTAAACTGTGACCTCTCAGTTACTGGGGTCCTGGGTCTGGGGGCACGGCGGGAGCTGCAGTGTCCAGGGCAAATGCCCGCTCGTGCGTGACCGCGTGGCCCCTGGTCTCGGGTGGCAGGGCCTGCAGTGCGGGCCGGCCCTGCCATCACATGCAGAGTTGAGCCCCCAACGCAGCGGTCAGGGCCGACTGCCACCCCCAGAGTGAGTGTCATGAGACCGGACGAGGACACTGTCACCCCGCAGGCCGGGATCCAGACATGGACAGTGCTGCTCTGGCTCGAGCGGGTCAGTTCCAGCTGCGATTCCAGTGGGGGTGCAGGGTGCAGGGTGCTGGGGGAGCCTAGATATTTGATCCAAGTCCTGAGGAGGATGCCAGGGCCGATTCCTGGCTGGGCGGGAACAGGTCTGGGATACTCCAGAGTCCCCAGGACATGGTCCCCTCAAGGTAACAAGCCTGCAGGCTTGTGGCTGCTGGGGAGGCCGGAGGGTGCGCGTGGCCCCGGGGCCCCAGGGCCCGTGGTCTGGGCAAGCTCCACAGGCCCTGCGCCCTGTCGTAGCAGGGCTGAGGAGACGCCTGCCTGAGCAGCCCCAGAGCCTGGCTAGGTCTTGGCAGGTTGTCACCACTGTCCCCCAAGATGGCTCAGGCAGGCAGGGTGAGCAGGGCCTCAGGGAGCAGCGCCCGGCTACGCGGTCAGCAAGACTGTCATCGGCCCTGGGCCTGCTGCCTCTCCGTCCTCAGCACACGCCCCAACTTCGTCTCGGCTGGCCTGGCTGCTCTGCTCCCTTTGCCCCGCGCGTCCACGCTTTATGTCCCACCCTGCCCCTCGAACAGAGCCTCCACTCAGCACCCAGTGTGGAGGTGGGCATCCCGCACCCCATGGCCCAGGGCCACCTACCAGAGTGGACCTGGGACCTGCCCCCGGACAGAAGGGAGGGCCATGCTGACCACTGCAGACCAGGCCAGGACCACCTGGGGCAGATTCCGGTGGTGCTCTGGTTCTGCGGCCGTGGTTAACAGGGCAGAGCTGATGTCCCAACCCCGGGCTGCCTGTAGGAAGAATCTAGAACGTCAGCTCCAGCTCAGAAGTGCCTGGGTACCTTGGCCTGCTCGGGGTGGGGTGCTGAGGACACAAAGTCCTCCTGCTCAACCTTTCCCCAGCGCAGAGCTCCAGGCAAAGGCCACACCTTCTATGAGACCAACGTAGGCCAGTGGGGGAGGATGGTCAAGTCACTGGGTGAAAGGTCTCCGGTGGGGGGGAGTGTACGATGATCAAGGGACAGAAGCCAGAATCTTAATTTAGCAATCACAGCAAGATTTGGGGAAACGTGTCCCAGGATTAGCATGGCCTCACGCTGACTGTGCCCAGGGGTCAGGCCCAGAGCTGTGAGCAGACTTTGCTTTACAGAAGGGGAAACTGAGACACAGAGGGATCTTCCCAGGGCAGTTGGTGGAGTGGGGACCAGCGTGTACAGCCCAGATCCAGGGGCCAGCACGTTTGCCCCCTGCCGGCTGGACCCTACCCTACGCCACCCGAGGGCTGAGCTCAGAACCCCGGAGCCCAGGGCCTGCAATACAGGCCTGAATAGTCAGGGCCCTGCACCAGGCCCAGTGGCTCTGGTCACGTCAGTTGGTGGCTTTTCTGGTCTTTGCCAGGAGGAGTGAGTACCGGAGGGCGCAGTGCATACAAACCCCACTCACATCAGCTGAAGCCTGAAGCTTCTGCCCGCGGCCCTCAGGTCAGAGGCGGACCTGAGTGAGGTGGTGTCATGTGTTTGGGGTGAAGCAGAGCTGTGTTGGCTGTGGCCTCCTTGCAGCAGGAGGCAGCATGGGCTCTACTGCCCGACTCGGACCGCGGTTTGTCTGGGGCCACTGTTGACTGAAGCCTGTGTGTGCCTGCTCTGGCTGCAGGCTGAGCTGGGCCGGGCTTTCAGTCCAGGTGCGGAGCCTCCAGACTCCAGCAGGTGAGGAGCCCAGGTCTCTGGTCCCGGGACCATCTGGGCCCCAGATCTCAGGCTGGCAGAGGAGGGGTCTCACGACGCCCAGGATCCTGGGCTTCCTGTGGGCACCAGGGGGCTCTGCTGCTCCAAGGCTGCTTCGAGCAGAGCTGGGTTCATCATGTCCTGCTGTCTCTGGGCCTTGAATGGGCACCTTCGGGCCCCAGAATTGAGCAGGTGTCCTGCCTGCGAGCCTGACCTTCAAACCCTTGCGCGTTCCAGGGCCCAGGAGGCTTTGGAGTTGCCAGTTTGGAGGCGGTGTCTACACTGAGACGGGTCATGATGGGAGCTCTCGGGGGTCTTTTTCAAGCATGGGTGCATCTGACGAGCACCGTGTGAAAGTCGCTCTGGACAGGGTCCGCTGGACAGCAGGGTCTAGCCCCTGGGGCACGTCTCTTTAGTCTCCCCCATGAGCCCTCTACAGCCATCGTCCCCGGCCCAGGCGGGTAGAGGGTGAGCCTGGACTGCGCGGCCACGTGGCTGTTCTGGCCGCAGCCCTGAGGCAGCCACTCCGCCTCCTGAGCCGTAAAACGTCCCCGGAGGACCTGCTGAGGGTGGGATGTGGTCCAGGCCCAGGCCCCTTGGTGCTGCCCTGACGCCTGCAGGGACGTCCTTGCGGCCGGAGGGGCAGTGTCAGCTGAGCGCGGGCTCGTGTCCAAGGTGGCCCCGGACCCCGGAGCAGCACGTCGCAATGCCCAGCCACCGCCACCCTGTCCTGGGCCGGGCGGGGCGCCTCACGTGCAGCCTTGTCCCCGCAGGTCGGTCAGCATGTCGGTCAGCGTGCACGAGACGCGCAAGTCGCGGGGCAGCTCGGGCTCAATGGATGCGACGCTGTTCCACAAGGCCTCGCACCCCGACTGCGTGCTGGCCCACCTCAACGCGCTGCGCCAGCGCTGCATGTTCACCGACGTCACGCTCTGGGCCGGCCAGCGCGCCTTCCCCTGCCACCGCGCCGTGCTGGCCGCCTCCAGCCGCTACTTCGAGGCCATGTTCAGCCACGGGCTGCGCGAGAGCCGGGACGACACGGTCGACTTCCAGGACAGCCTGCACCCCGAGGTGCTGGAGCTGCTGCTGGACTTCGCCTACTCCTCGCGCGTCGCCATCAGCGCGGAGAACGCCGCGTCGCTGCTGGAGGCCGGAGACATGCTGCAGTTCCTGGACGTGCGGGACGCGGCCGCCGAGTTCCTGGAGCGCAGCCTGCTGCCCGCCAACTGCCTGGGCGCCCTGCTGCTGGCCGACGCCCACCAATGCGGCCGGCTGCACGACTTCGCACGGCGCATGTGCCTGGCGCACTTCGGGGCCGTGCGGCAGAGCGAGGACTTCAACGCGCTGCCCAAGGCCGCGCTGCTGGGCCTCATCTCCAGCGACGAGCTGGAGGCGGAGGACGAGCGGGCCGTCCTGGAGGCCGTGCTGCAGTGGGTGAAGCATGACCTGCCCGGGCGCCAGGCCGACCTGCCCGAGCTGCTGCGTTGCGTGCGGCTGGCCCTGCTGCCGCCCGACGCCCTGCGCGAGGCCGCCTCCCGCGAGACCCTGCTACTGACCGGCGAGGGCGTCCGGCGCATCATGGACGAGGCCCTGAGCTGCAAGGCCAGGATCCTGCAGAACGCCGGCGTGGTCAGCAGCCCCTGCGCCCGGCCGCGCAAGGCCGGCCACACGCTGCTCATCCTGGGCGGCCAGACCTTCATGTGCGACAAGATTTACCAGGTGGACCACAAGGCCAAGGAGATCATCCCCAAGGCCGAGCTGCCCAGCCCCCGCAAGGAGTTCAGCGCCTCGGCCATCGGCTGCAAAGTGTACGTGACGGGCGGCAGGGGCTCCGAGAACGGCGTCTCCAAGGACGTGTGGGTGTATGACACCGTCCACGAGGCGTGGGCCAAGGCGGCACCCATGCTGATCGCCCGCTTCGGCCACGGCTCGGCCGAGCTGGAGACCTGCCTCTACGTGGTCGGGGGGCACACGTCCCTGGCCGGCGTCTTCCCGGCCTCCCCTTCCGTCTCCCTGAAGCAGGTGGAGAAGTATGACCCCGCGGCCAACAAGTGGACGATGGTGGCCCCGCTGAGGGACGGCGTCAGCAACGCGGCCGTGGTGAGTGCCAAGCTGAAGCTCTTTGTTTTCGGGGGGACCAGTATCCACCGCGACCTGGCGTCCAAGGTGCAGTGCTACGACCCGGCGGAGAACCGCTGGGCCATCAGGGCCGAGTGCCCGCAGCCCTGGCGCTATACCGCGGCCGCCGTGCTGGGCAGCCAGATCTTCATCATGGGTGGCGACACGGAGTTCACGGCCGCCTCGGCCTACCGCTTCGACTGCGAGACCAACCAGTGGACGCGCGTGGGAGACATGACCGCCAAGCGCATGTCCTGTCACGCCCTGGCCTCGGGCAACAAGCTGTACGTGGTGGGGGGCTACTTCGGGACGCAGCGCTGTAAGACCCTGGACTGCTACGACCCCGCCTCGGACACGTGGAGCTGCGTCACCTCCGTGCCTTACTCCCTCATCCCCACCGCCTTCGTCAGCACCTGGAAGCACCTGCCTGCCTGAGGCCGCAGCCCGTCAGGTGAGCAAACTCCAGCCGCCGCTGGTGGCCGGGAAGGACTGAGCTTGGCCAAGGGCAGGGGCAGGGGCGCGGGCGGCAGCCCCAAGGGTCCAGACGCCTCTGTGCAGTCGGGCCCGGGACTCGGTTGCTCCCCTGGTCAGCGAGGGGCAGCACGCACGAGACCTCGCCTCTCAGGGCCGTCACGAAGGCATGACTGACAGAGTGCCCCGTGCTGACTCACTCCAGGCCAGCTGGTTCCTGGTGACCCAGAGCCCCCAGCCACCCCCCTTCTAACAGACCCTGACAGCAGGTATGACATAGGTCGCCCCAGAAGCCACAGACAAAGGCCAGACCTCTGGGCAAGGCCAGAGCCTGCACCAGTGTGAACGGCCCAGCTGCCCCCTCAACCCAGCCAGCGCCTCTGGAGAGGGCACAGGCCTCGTTACTGCCACTGCAGGTGAGCAGTGTGCTGCCAGGGACGCTGCCGCCCTCCCCCCCCGCAGCGTCCTGTAACGGGGACACGGATGCGCCGTGGGTCAGACCACACCACGGCAGCCAGCGTCCCCGTCCCTCTGAGGTGGGGAGGGTCCTTCCTCAGAGCAGCTCACGAATAAGTGGGCCCCCGGGCTGGCGGGGTGCCACATCCTGATTCCTCTTAGCACTGTGCAGGCCAGCCCTTTCTCTGCCCCCTGGGGTTCCTCCAGGCTGGCAGGTAAGCAGATAAGCACCAGACAGCTGCTAAGAGAAAACAGAAGAGGTTTAACAGTAACAGGCCCAACTCCGGCGAAGAGGAGGCCTAGGCAAGACCAGTAACTTGCCACATGGCTTCATCATCCCCTAGTGACCTCGGCTGGAGATGAGGGCATGGCTGCTGCCCCTGGCGGGGTGGGTGTCAGGCCTGCACTGTGGGTGTCCCGGGTCCTGCAGCGTCTGCCCAGGGCACAGCTGTCCCATGTGGTGAACGCACGGCTGGCACAAGAAGATGTGTTTTGGGGGTGGCAGATGTTTGCTCCTCTCTACATGAGAAGGGCAGGTGCTACAGGACGTGGGGAGTGAAGGGATGTGCCAGCTGCCCTTTGCAGGTGATGGAGGGATGGAGAGACACGAGGGGGCCTGTGTAGGCCTGAGGATGGGCACCGAGTGGGCGGAGGCAGGAGGAGGGAGAGGACCCTCCGTCCTGGTGGTCTCCCCCCAGCTCGTGGCCCTCACACCTGGGGTGTGGGCAGCAGGTCCTCAGCCCCTAGGGCTGTGAAGTCTGAGGTCCCCAGGGTGGATGAGGGAAAAGGGGGTGTCCCCAAGTCTGTTCTGCCTGGAGCACGAGGAAAGCCCATGAGGAGGCTGGTGACCGAAGCAAGTGGCTGAGCCCCGTCCCCACCGCACCTACCCTGTGCCCCCACAGCTCGAAGGGGCCAGCGCTCAACCCTGCCAGGAGCTGCCCTGGGCGACACCCTCAGCTTCCTCCATGGCATCAGCTGCTGACTCAGTGCCGAAGGCTCTGGCGACGCAGCAGTTGTTCTCAGCTGGATGGCTTCTAACTAGGCTCGGATGTTCCAGCCATTAAGTCCAGCCTGGCCTTCAAGGCCCGTCAGGGGCTCCACGGGCGGGGGATCCACGGGCGGGCGAGCCCCAGAGGAGGCAGCAGCAGCGCATGTAGCGGGAGGCCAGTGTGGACGGGAAGGGGCTGCTTCTCATCCTGGGTTTTGTGTGTTTGGTTTTGGCCTGCTCTCTTCCTCTGCGAGGAAACCGAGTGTCTGGGGCTCCCTGCGGGGCCGCAGCAGAGGACAGCGCTTCCTCGAGGCACGATGGGCCTAGTCCCCATAACCCGCTTCCGGGCCGAGCCGGGCTCAGAAGTGCCCCTCGCACAGCGAGCCTCGCCCCTGAAGGGCCAGAGCCGGCATTGGCCCACACGGCCCGCCTTATAATAAAGTGCGGGAGCTGATGTCGCAAGTGACCCGTCTGTAGGGGGGTGTCCCCTTGCCATCGCGTGATGGAGAGGGGTCCTGAGGATTTCTGGCCCAGGAAAGATAAAAATTCCAGCTCCCGATCGCCACTGAATGTGTATTGTTTGCAGCACCCTGAAGCCGGTGTTCTAAGTGGGGGTGTCTATATTGGCCTGTCCCCCTTCTACACTCGGGGTCGGGGGCATTTGGAAACCTGGGGTGCAGCTGTGGGGCTGAAGGCTCTTCCTCCAGGTAGCTCTGACCTTACAGGTTTTTCCGCAGGTGGGAGAAGGGGAGCCAGCACCCCGACTTGTGCAGGGATTACCCATTCCAGGGATCTGCATGTTCCTCCACTTTGCAGAGCCCCAGGTCTCCCGCTTGCATGAGAGGGAGGAGGACCTCACAGCACTTGATATTGGAGACGGGGAGGAGTGTGGGTTGGGTGTCTCTCCATGTCCCTGGGACCAGTCCCTTCTAGAAAGATCTATCCCTCTCTGGAGAGGCCGTCTGTGTTCCCAGCCGCACAGGCCTTGTTCCTTAAGCCTCCCCGTCTGTCACAGGTGCTGCCCACTCCATGTCTAGGCCAGGGAAGCAGTGCCAAGAGGGGGTTGTCTGAGACGGAGCCAGTTCAGACTGGCTCTGGAGGGAGGGGCGCCCCTAGGCTGTGGGGCCCCAGGTTCTGGAGGCCTTTGCCGTCACTGCCTCCAGACACCCTTCCCCTCCTGGGCGTCGGCACCTGCAACGCGGAGCACCCCGCCCAAGGTCTTCCTGCCTGGCAGCCCAGGTTGTCGCCACGCTCCACAGAGCCCGTGTCTGCGTCATCCTGCCCTGGTCTCTCGAGTCCCCCATGTCTCTTCAAAGGCGGGGGCGCGAATCGGGCCTTGGGCTTCCCGGGATGGACCCATGGGGGTAGAAAGGCGAGGGGCCCCCAACTCAAAGCTGCACGGGGTTTCCGAGCAGTGGGGTCTGCACACGGAGAGGGCTGCGGGCTGAGCCTGGAAGCCGAGGAAGCGCAGGAGGAGCTCAGGCCAGCAGCCCGGGCCAGGTCAGTGCAGGATCGGAGCGGGGCTTCAGCCGGTGCAGCCAGCGGGTCTCCTCACAGGTCCCAGTCCCAGTGGTGGCAAACGGGGAGCCCCTCAGTCCTTCGCGGGGCTCCACGGGGGCTCTGTCAGTGCCATGGGAGGGGGATTCAGCCTTCTTTCCTACCTTAAAGGACACTGCTAGGGTTTGAAGTTTCCACCAGCTCTTGGAGCACCCCTGCCCGCCCCCTGCTCGCTGCACCCGGCCTTGGTTCCCTTGCATTTGCCGGCCCTCCCCGGGGGTGGCTGCATTGACTAAACCGACACTAGGGTGGGGGCTGCGCACCCCGATCCTTCCACCCGAGTCGGCAGCGCACACCCTTTGACCTAGACCTGTCGCTTTGGGAGGGACACGCCTGAGGGCAACAGCCCGACTTAGGCACCGGGACCCCAGGACCGTGGTGCGGGCTCCGAAGCTGCCATATCGAAGCTCCTGGGTTTGTCCTTCGTGCACAGCGAGCCGCTGGCAGACGCGCAGGTGAACGAAGTGCCACCACCGCGCAGGGCGCTGGGCGCTGTGCCGAGACGGCTGTGCTCCGAGCGGAGCGCCGTGCCCTGCAGGCCGCTTCTCTGTCCCCACAGCAGAGCCCCGGAGACCCCTCGGGCGGACACCAAACTGCCCCCGCGCGGAAACCCTCCACGTGGGGACCCCGTGGCTC
>RJWH01010346.1:0-17186 GCA_004363575.1 Solenodon paradoxus
ATGATCCACTCCACCCCCACTCCCGTAGACCAAGAAGTTGGGATGTAAGGTCCATACAGGTCACCAGGGGAGCTTGAAACCCAAAGGGAAGACTTGAAACAGCCAAAGGACTTTCCAACGGCCGGCTGATTCCAGGAACTAGACCTGACACACCAGCCAACTAAACAATAAACCGTTACGTGTCTCTTACCCCTCCAGTGAACACAAGACAATAAACTGCTCCATGTATCCCCTCCTAACCTCTGAAAAAACCATAAAAACGCACCCCTTCTTCCCGGGTGGCACGACTTGATTGGCCTCCATCTTGAGACCCATGAACCTCTCCTGGGAGTGCTGCCCCAATAAACGCTGCTTGTGTGCTGCTTTAGTCTATCTTTTAGTCTCTCTGTGGCCTTAGTTGTAACCTGACATTAGGTAGCAGTGGGTAGTTACTAACAGTTATCTCAGTTGGAGAGGATAGTTTGTGAAGAGGAGATGTTTATTTTGAAGCAAAGATTCTAGTAAACTTGTATAGAAGAACTAGGATTAACTAGGAGTGAAGTGCATGGAGAAAAATCACATGTTCATTGAAAGTGTTGATACTACATATCAAAATGCTGTGGATTAAAGGTGTGATTTACCTGTCATATCAACTCTTAAATTTCTGAAGTTTTATATAAAATAGAAATAATTATTCAATCTCTTGAGAGGTTAAAATATAAAATTTGCTACAAAAATACATGCTAAATGCTAAAAACATCATACAGCTGATCACTGTTGAAATTACATTGATTATAGGGAAAATCCGCAGTAAATATGTCAAGCATATCAGAGGTCATCTTTAGTGATTCCATACTGTAAAATATTTTCCATTAGAAGTTTGTAAAGAGCCTGAATCATGATTTCAAGAATCTTAATAAAGGAGGATTATTATCAACTTATATTTTCTTTTAAGTAATTTCTGCCATTTCATTGGCATCTATGTTTATGCTAGTTGTTGTGAAGTCCATTTTTCTCTACCCGAATCTCCACTTTCAACCATCCTATTGGACATTTTCTTATGAACATTCTATTCACTGCAACTTTGTGTCCCACAGCAAGCTCACTGTGTTTATTCTACAAATATGGTGCATCCATTTAGCTTACGTTTCATCAAATTTATTAATATAATTAATTTGTGTTTTTCTCTGAAGTATCTATCCCACTGTAGCAACCATTGAATGAATAAAAGTACTTTGAAATTCAAAAAATATTAGAGCCAATGTTGCTATGGAAAATTAATAAACCTTTATCATTTATCTTTGTTTTGGTCAAATAGGTCTGTTAAATGTTCAGAAGAACCATGACTATCTAATAGTGCCTTACCAGTATTTGAGCTCTATACCTTAGCACTTTTAAAACTTCTAAAGTATAAACTTTTCAATGTTATTTTCCTTAAATCATTACATACTGGGATATTCCAAACAGATCATGATGTTTTTGTAAAGTAATATTTCTGTCACACACATTGAAGTGAGTTTCAGTAATATTACATGGCCCTGCTGGTATAAGGGAGATAGTGAGTAGTTTATTTTTTTAATATTACAATGTGTGGTAGTTCTAAAACATTTGTACTGAGTGTTAAAAAGTCAAAAATGAGAAACCCAAACACATTTTGATCGATTTGCACAGTAAAAATAAACCAAATTTCCAAAATATCTTATCATAAAGTGGATGCAGCATAAAAATGAGTGGTGTTTATTTTCCCTTTGCTTCTTCAAGGGAAGAAAAGAAAACAGCATCTTTTCATAGTTGTCACATATATCTAAATAGAAAACATTCAGTGTTTTCAATGGACTTTGTAGTATCTTTCTCTGGTCAAGATTTCTGCTTGGTCTGACCTGAACCATGTGATAATTACTGTCTTCGGTCTGCTTTATCGTTGCTTCTTCTTCTTGGTGTGAATACTGAAAATGCCATAGGACCATCTGAAGCAATTTGTACATTGACTTCATGTGTACCTTACTGTACACGGAGAATTCAACTTTGGTTATTCATAGTGTCCCACACGCTGTGACCTTTTTATACTAATTGAGCCCACAAAAGGTCTATCATTGGGATTTTTCTCTACAGGAAGCATTCTATCACTTGTTTATATGTTCCTGTTTTTAAAAAATCATGCCAAATGTAGTGGCTTGAAACCACATCCATTCTATTGCTTATGATTTTGTGGGACAGGAATTTGGGTAGAACTCAGCAGGGACAGGTTATCTATTCTTAGCACAGTGTGGGCTGGGCATATGAATTGGAGCTGGTATTGCCTGTGTAGTCTCATTTACACATCTCTGGCTTGTGTGCTTGTTTTTGCCTGTAATGCCATGGTTCTCCTCCAGTGGTTCCTGACTATGCCTGCGGTCTCTCATACTCCAGAATATGTTTCTCAGGGTGTTAATCCACTCTAGTAGGAGAATCTGACTTTATTTTTGTGAGACGGAGTTGGGGGCTGAGAAAGTAGAAGCTAGATATGCTCACAGAAGTCCCAGCATACCATATCTGCCATTCCATTGACCAAAGAAAGCCACATGGGCACCTCTAATTCAAGTCAAGGAAATTCACTTTATCTTTTAATGGGATGAGTAACAAGTAGTGTACAAAAGGGACACAAGTATGTTCACTGGTAGAGCATTTTGAACATTCTACCACACTTCTTTTATAAGATAATTTCAGTGGTCTTTGAAAAGGACAAATATGCCCAATAGTGAGTGAGGCACAAATATGAACTTAAAGTTTTTCTCCAGATGATTTCCTACTTGTTTTAACTAGAATGTTAAATTAAAAATACTTCAAAAATTAAGTCTTATCTTTCCTTAAAATAGCTCATCTCATTAATTCAGGATAATTAAATACTTCTGTATTATATCTCTCTCATTTTGAGAAAAGCAAGATTTTAATGGTTTTATATAATAAGATGCAGAGTTGGGCTATATACCCTTGAAGATAGGTACCCACGTAAGTGAGAAAAACAGAATTGGAAGTCCTTGTTGCAGTAAGGAATAACGATAAATATGTAATAACTGGCACCAATTCTGATGCTTAAATCATTTTTTGTTTCACCAACTTGAATTGTGATTTTTTTCTTTGTCTTACTTAAAACTCTTATTTTTCCCATGTCATGTAGAATAAGTGAAAACTCCTTGTGATACTTGTAACCCTGCTCTACTTCCAGGTATCATTCATCATATCCCATCTTGTGGGTCTTGCTCCAGCCAATCAAACTACCTGCGAGTCTCTTAAATAAGAAACTGCATGACTGCTATTTCATATCTCCCTGTTGGAAAAGCTTTTGTTGATCTCCTGACTTCTTTTACTACCCTTTTCCCCCAAAACCTGCTTCAAGGTCTCTGTTACTCTGTCTATCCTTATCTCAAGTCTTCACTTATATGGATCTTCCTTCAAGTTACTTCATTTTGTGTTGAAGTGTCTCTTCCTGATGTGTGACAATTCCTAAACTTCCAGCATCTATGTCTTTGCAGCGATAGAATTTTGTTGCATTTATTTACTTATCTTCCTCTATTTGACTATATGTAAATTATCTTTTTATCTCTCTGCATTTCCTCTTCTTAAGTCACTGCTTGATATATATTTGGTATTCAAAAGCAAAGTTTGTGGAATCACTGAACTTATACCAAAGCCCTTTTTATATTTGGCCTTCCTTGTAACAGGTATTCTAGATAAGTCCCTGGCAGATGCATATTATCTCAGCATGAACTATCACAGTATGATTCAGAACACATTACTCTTGTACAGTGCTTTGCTTTTTAATTAAGACTTGAAGCACAATTTGAAACTGGATGTGTTAAGTCTGAAAATGTGCTAGGCTGGATTTTCTATGCCATAAACTGAAACATCAGACTGCTTAAGAACAGTAAGAACCCCCATCCCCACCTTTTCCTCCCAAAAGACTATTAAGACAGTGTTTGAAGTACTTGCTTTCCAACACATGTATTAACTGAGTACAGTTAAATAAAGGAATGCTGATTCCGCAAAACATAGCACAGGAGTATGGTTCACACAATTGTACCTTGATGTGTCTCATAATTCCCATGTGCATTTGGAGCATTGCAATGCTCAATGTCTGTTGAAATTAATCTCACCCAAAAGTGAAAGTCTTGACTAAAATTTTCATTTGATCTCACAAGCTCTTTGTAAAGCCAACACTGTTGGCATGCACTTAATGCATATATCTTCCTTACTCTCCACCACAGATTTATCTCCCCATTTTCACAGAAAATTCCCAAATTGCTACCATTATATTATTCTAATTTTTCAAAGGACTGCTTTCTTCAAAGTTATTTTTCTTTTCCTTTCATTAAAGGTTTAAAAATTAAAGTCAAGAGTTTAATTCTGGAGCTGAAACCACTACATTTGTTCTTGAGGTAGGAGTATATATAGAAGAAAGTTGTGATTTGAGGGATCATAAAAATATTGGAACTTACATTCTAACAGGGAAAAAGCAAAATAAGTATATAAATGATTATAATTGTAACTTAAACACAAAGATGGAGGATTATAGACAAAATCTCTGAATTATTCTGGAAAAATCAATGAGAGCTTTTTAATGTTATTTAAAATGATAATTTAGAATAAATTGAGATTAAATCCATGGAAAAGATTAAAGATAAAGCCTGAATTAATAAAATAGGAATGAAGTTAGGAAATAAAAGTGAGTAAAATATTCAGAGATTGAAAGAGTCATTTTATAAATGCTTAACTTTATTTTAAAGCCATTGGGAACTTACAGAAAGCCTGCAGCAGGAGAAGGCCAACTAATATTTAAAGATAGCATCCTGGCTTTTGGGTGTGAAATAAGAAAAAAATACATTACTTGGGGAAGAACAAGAGGTAGAAAGAGTTATGAATAGAATTCTACAAGTAGGTTTGGACATATATGTTTAGAACTGGAAGACATTCTTGCATATATAAATATAAATTTGAATTACAGTACTCTGAATTGCTAAAAGAAAGTATGAGAGTATTTAGATTGCCTTGAGAGCCTTACTGCAAGAAGAGGAATAAAAATGGAATCAAGGATAATTCCAATAATTAAAAATTGTTTAGAAAAAGTTGATTTTATTAAAAATAAATCTAGAAACAAGGGGTATATCAGTGTGAGGAGCATCTTGAGAATGGGGTTCCATTGTATGCTGGGTGTTGTGATAAATGTCCTCTTTGGGGATTGCCTTAGCTGAAAAAACTTGTATCACATAAGGTTGAAATTTTCATAGCGGTAGTCTTCAAAAAATGACTAATTAATGCAAAGATATGAAGGCCTAGTCTCTTGCACCAACTTAGACTGGGCCTTTATACCATCCTGAGTGTGAGCTCAGCTCCAACATCTCCATAGGTGAATCTATGTACAGCTCACTGTCTTCCCTTGCTCTCTGATGTTTTTCTCCTCCCTTTCTGGGTATTAATCCTAAGAGAATGTTATAAAAATATCCTTCTTGATATCCATATGAGATCTCCAAGGGAACACCATCCTATAGTATACAGGAGACTATATATTTTCAGAAAAAGGGATATACTAAATTGCATCTAGTCGTCTTGTATAGTCAAGAAATTGTGCTGGTATAAGAGCATCACTGTGACCAGCTCATTGTTTTCATCATGACTGAAGATATTATGGTTGAGTCATGAAAGCAGCATCAATGATATTGAAGAAGGAATAAATAATAGGAAATAAAGACAGGATCAGGAATATTGACAATCCGATTGCATAGATTAAATGGAAAACATTGAGTCTGGAATATGGGATGGATGGATAATTTAAGGTGAAGGAAATTGGATCATTGGTTCTGTAATTCTTCCTGAGCACATTGAAGAAGCAGTCATGGCATAGATTTGTATAGGTTGGTTTAGAGAAGGTGACAGCACCATTTCCAGTCCATGAGTTTTGCTTGTCTCAAGGAAGAAAAGGCAAAGAGTAATGGGAACCAGGAGGATTTAGAAGGTAGTGCAAAGTGGGATAACCTTGAAAGTCATTTTGAAGGATAATGGATTGAGTCAAAAGAAAAATACATTTTTCTTGGCAGCATTGGGAATCCAGTTGAGTGCAATGATAATATGTTGTGATACAAATTTAGACAATCAAATATTCTAGCGTTTACATGTAATGTAAATGTTACACATTTTGGGTTACTTGAAAAATGATATTTGTGATGAAAATATCTGTTTTTGGTTTTGGGCTTTTTGTCTATTTCCTTAAGAAAAAGCTATTTAGAGACAGTTTAAATTAGTTTTCATTGAAAAAGAACACACCAATGAGCTTACATAAGTGTTTTATTTGTTGAATACTTCCTAATGAGTTCCATTCTTATCACACCTGTCTAAGAGGAATTAACTTATTTGACTAATAAAAGAAAAAGCTTATGAATTTATAATATATATGTATACTTATCAACATAAATGTACTCTGTTGAGCTTCTGTTGTTACAATGTAAGTGATGAGGAAAAATAATGTGTGTATAATACAATTAATAGTTTTAAGTTTATTTTCATAGAGAATGTAAGTGGTTAGATGGCTCAAATTAATCATTATCCCATACAGAGATGATCCAAATCTGCTTCTGAAAATGAATTGCATGCCATCTTGAAGTTTCTTTTAATGTTATAAATTACATAGATAGTGATATATTATTCCAGTTATGTAGAATCAATTTTCAGTTAAAATGAATGCAGTATCCTTAGGATTTTTGTTATTTTTGTGTTTGTGGGAAAGGGCTGAAGTTTATTTTCATCATTTACTGTTTAATGTAATATACTCAAATATTTTGAAAACTATCATTCCTTAGGTGTTTCATTACTAACTTATTTTATTTTAAATATAAATATATAACAATTGTTTTGAGGGTTTGAAATAATATTTGAACTATGAACAAATGTAAACACCTCCAAATATCAAAATATATTAATGAACTAGTGTTTCCAGTATTTGATGTGTATGGGAGAGAAAGGAGAGAAAGAGAGAATTAATAAAAACAATCATATAAATTTGAAGTATTCTGACTTTAAAACCCTAAAATAATAAGAATGTTTGTTAGGTGACAATTTATGAATGTCATCCAAAGTTTGCTACCCTAGAAGAAAAACACACTCAGTAAAAGAATCACTTAGAATATAATAATGTGCCAGAAAAAATTATAGATGTATTGATTTCATCCAAACTATAAAAACAGTCATTTTGTGTTTTTGAGACAGTTGAGTAAATACTTCTAAAATTATTAGGTTTTAGAATGGATAAAATATGTGATTATTGTAGTAACATGATTTTAAAGAAATGGAATGAGCAAAAGACTTGATTTTTGATGTATAATATGTAGATGTATACAAGAACTTTGATGAAAGTTGACTTTTTAAAAACAGAAACATGTTTCCAGGTATGCAGAGGTGTATATGAACATCACAGATCAAAATAGAGACTGAATAGAAAAGCAGTGTTACTATGAAAAATTTATTCTTTTAAAGGCTATATTCCACTGAAGAAATTTTTTAATGATGCATTGTCTATATTGAATTATTCACATCTACTTAAATGTTTTTTGTTTGAATTTCACAAAATTTAGATTTTTTTAGCCTTAATAAGCAGTTTCTGAATCTTGGAAATGAAAAAGGAGAGAGTATCCAAATATCTAAAATAACATTTTTTTACTTCTAAGAAATTTAAAATCATACACATAAAAGTATTTCAAGTACATAGATAAATCTAGTCTGCTGTGTTGCACTAAAACATATCCCAAATATTTTGTCTATTAATATGGGACAGTCCTGACATGTAAGGAATTAATGCCTTTGTGCTTTTAGGTGGTTAGTTCCCTTTTTCCTACTGTTTCCTGGAATATTCCTTCCTTTTCCACTTGGAAGTGTGTCCTCTTGGGTCCTTGAGCTTTTATTGATCCTTATTCATCACTGCTTTGTTTATTCTTCAGTGCTTCAGGGCCACTAAAGGTGAGTAAGTGGATAAATTATTGAGTATGAGGTCCAAAATCATCCAGATTTTAGAAGCTTCCCTTAGTCCTGCTGAAATTGGATCCTCTACTTTCCAAAGACCATGGCTGGAGAACAGCTAAAATTCACTGAAGTCTGTCTGGGTTGGTCAGCCTCTGACGATGGAAGCTCTAGCATTCAGATCTAATACCTTAACCAACAATTCAACGGTAGAAAACAACACTCAAAATGAACTCTGACTTCCATTCAAGCCTTAAAGGAGCAATCTTTACTTAATCTGCAATTTATGTTGTGGTATGATAGTATGGAGCAAACATTGGGCAAATAGAATTGGGCATTTTGGAATCTGCATTATTGAGGGACTATGTGAAATTTCATTTAAATTACTTGATCTCAGTTCCTTTGCACTTCATGTGTTTGTCTCTTCTTTCTCCATTTATATGACTTCATAAAGTTGTACCATGTTGTTGAGTGTGTGTGGTTTATAACCTAATGCCCCATTAACAGTTATTTTTAATGTCTCCCTATTGGTGGGTGACATCTGTCTTCATTCAGTGATCTATGTTCTTCCTAAGATGGACAGGTTTCTAAATAAAAGAGAAGCAATGTTTAGTCAGAAGTGCATCAGAACTATCCTTAATTGCATTTGCCATGAGACAAGTTCTTATTTCTAATGGCTTGAAAATGTAAAATGACATTTACTATAGTTCTCCTTTTACAAATATTAAGATGGGAGTGTGGGATCCAGTTGAATTATGAGTGGGGGATAATAGGTCACAGTCTTAGGGATCAGTACATTCATTCATTCAATGAAAGGTTTTTGAGTTTTTACTTTGTAACTCTATATGAGTCTCTGGGGATTAAAATGTAACTCAGAGAAACAGGGTTTTACCCTCATAGATTTTAAGAGTATTATGGAGGAAACAGACAATACTCAGATACAGAAGTATC
Organism: Solenodon paradoxus; assembly: GCA_004363575.1. NCBI lineage: Eukaryota > Metazoa > Chordata > Mammalia > Eulipotyphla > Solenodontidae > Solenodon > Solenodon paradoxus. The sequence continues at coordinate 8,914 of RJWH01010346.1, forward strand.
TAAATGAAATACCAATTAATTGATTTAAATATACATGATTTAAATATACAGAGAGAATAATACTGCAAAGAAAATTGTATCTTGTGTGAGAGAAATTAGCTTTATGAAAGGTGGTTAGATAATTTTCAGGAAATTTCATTTAAACTGCTGGGTTCAGGGAAGTGTCCCAGAAATAGATAAACATTAAATACACAAATATTTAAATTAGAAAATTACTGTTCTGTTTGAAAAAAACATATAGGAGCTAAGCTGGAAGTAGAAAGGATGTAAGAAGGTAAGTCAAACGTGCTATTTCAATTTTATACAAACCATATAAGGGATCTGTAAATATTTACAGACCTTAGTGTTTTATTATCTTTAGGAAAAGATAATTTTAAAAATTAAAATCTTCTTTTTAAAATACCTTTTACATTTTACTTTTATGTAAGAAACCTGGTCATCTACTGCCCCTGTGCAGCATACTGCATGATTGCATATCATGCTTTTATGGTGTGAAATCTTTGAAACATGATTTTAGAAAAACACTTTTGAAGCTTTGTCAGTTTAATCACTGTCATCTATAGCTGCTATTTGTCAGACTCTAATATATAAAAACTGTTTTTATACTTTATTGGGTTTCTCTTTCACCACTTCTTAAATATCACTGAGGAACAAAGATGAACATGGAGCCTGCAGCTCAATGCTTCTGAAGCTGTGTAGATTATAGAAAAGTGAGTGAAGCTTGATCAGATCTTATATAATAGGGTCATGTAAAGATTATAGAAAATTTAAAGACACAAACTACACAGAAAACATTGAATAAAATGCATTTGTTTTATATACAGAGAATGCCCAAATAGGTCTATAAGTTACTTATATTTTTTCAGTCTCAGTCCCAACTTTTTACTTTTAGCCAGTGTGCTTGATTAATCTTTCAATAAAAATAACATTTGCATTATATCCTTCATTTGACTATTTTAGAAATGATTATATAAAAAATGGGCTAACTGTATTTCCACGTTCAACATCTTGCCAGAGATATATTTTGTAAAATATTTCAGAAAATTTTTGCTCAAAATTAGGTTCTCTATGGATGACCTTTCCTGCCTCCATTTCTTCTTTTTTATTCAGGTAGTCATTTTGACTAAAATTGTTTTTCAACAAATTTTTGCTACCATGCTCTATATAGTAACTATTTGGCTTATTTCCTATTTCTCTCTTCAGTGAAATACATCCAAAACTGTTTTCGGGGGAGACTCAGCTCTGACTACCAGAAGAGCCTGTGCACATTTTAGTCAGAAATTGAGTGATTTTCTGTTCAGACTTATCCTTATCCTGTTCTTTATTCCTATATGAGGAGCTTGTGTGCTACACAATTTACTTGACTTTTAGAGTACATGATTCTGTTTGTAAATGGAAATAGAGAATTACAGTTTTCCTAGTACTTGTCAGGGACCATAATCTCAATTCACTGTAGCTCGATATTGTGAAGAACAGTAGGGAAAAAATTTAATATAGATAATCAATGCCTCTGGAAGTGAGACAGAAATCTTGTCACCTGGAATGCTAGGTACCCGCCCAGTGAGGAAAACCTTGGCTGGAGGGTTCTGTTAACCTGCTGAAATCTAGGAAGAAGTGAAATGTCAGATAGCTTAACACATTTTGGGTGTGACCTCTGCTATGTACAATTATTATAAATAACTTCCCTGGGTAATGACAATAAATACGCAAGGAATAAGATACTCTGCATGATAGTCCTCAGAGGCTTCACCCCCTGACCCCGCTTTCACTCTATCTTAGTTTCTTGTCTTTCTCAATATTTCATGGCCCCCTTCCTTCAGCCATGTTCCTAGGATTCAAGCTCGGCACAATATCTTTCCAACAATTGGCTGAGGGAAATAACATTTATGGATGATGGTCTGGAGGAAATGCAGTCATCCATTTTACCATGTAATCTAAGATCAATTTCAGCATTAGGGAGAACTGCCTTAGTGTACCCCCACACTGGGTCCATCATATTTGCTTCTTTTTGTGTTGTGCTTTGCTTTCTTGATAAAATATTCTGTCTATGAGGTTTCATAGGAAAATATTTTCTTATTCCATGATGGCATTTCTCCAAATAACTGTTTTATTTTATGTACATTCTTGTTAATGGTTATATTTTCTCATTTCTATACAGCAGCAAAGTTCGAAATCAAATACAAATTCTACCTTGAGTGGCTTGACTTGTCCTAGCATGCATTTGTTAATCGACCATATTTATGGCTCCATCTTGTTTTCCTATTTTTATTTTCCAAAGGATCTCTTTAAATGGTTTAAATATTTTATCTCACAATATTTCATACATCTACAAACAACATAAAACCGTTTTGGAGCAAAGTGGTGTATAGATACCCATAGGGTTTTATTATGTTATACTTAATTTAAAAAATATTTTATAGATGTACCGTCTATAACTTATATAATTAATAATTGAATGCAGTGCAATTCCACGTAGACTGAAGCCTCCTCCCAAGCAAGAGTGATTTTGGAAATCATGCTGATATTTCTCAGTGTAGAAAGATTGAGTTTGTGTACTATTGATGCATTGATTTTGCCTATGAAATATATTGCTAAATAGGAATTGAGGAGATGGAGAATAAATAAAAGCATTCAAAATATTATTTAGGGTAGCATTTGAAACAATATACCCATTAGTAAAGGCTAATGTCTCACCTTCCTCTCTTTTTCATAATGAAATGATGTAAACTGAACTTAATATTGTTACAAAGTAACCAATGAGATCAGAGAGACACACCAGAGTTAAAGAGACTTTAAGAAGAGTTTATTAGCCAGTGGCTGCAAGGGGGAAAGCACCATACAAATCGAGCAGCCCCATACCCAAATAGCGCAGGAAACTTAAAGCTTGGTTTTTCCGAGTGTGCCGGGGGATGTGCATAAGCCGTTTATAGAAGTGGAATAAGCGATTATTGTCTAATTGTTTACATAGCAGAGGTCACACCCAAAATGTCTTAAGCTATCTGTTTGACATTTCACTTCTTCCTAGATCTCAGCAGATTAACAGAAACCCCTCCAGCCAAGGTTTTCCTCACTGGGAGGGTACCTAGCATTCCAGGTGCCAAGGTTTCTGTCTCACTGCCAGAGGCATTGATTATCTAGAAAGATAATCAGGGCTTTGTGGTTTACAGAGTAACTCAACAAAAAAGAAGTTTTTCTAGTTCCTTGTTTCAATATATGTTTGCAACGTCAATACCTGTTTGAGACATGTAGCTTTCTGTAAGTGAGGATAGGCACCCTAACAGTGGGGCAAAATGAATCAACTTGGGATCATGATCTATGGTCTGGATCCATATATAATCCAACATAATCATTCTGGGATTTTGAGTGATGATGAATTTCAGGGATAATTGTATTATAATAGAATAACTTACTGGAAAGATAATTTGATAAGATGTAGGTGTTGTAGTGGTCCAAAAGTCTAGTCTTGAATTCAATTTTGAGACCAGAGAAAATATGCCTATTTCTATATCTATCAATCTACACATATGATGTCTGTAAAAATGTACATTATAAGACCAGTTAATTTCTAAGAAAAGGTGTTTTCTTTTTGTCAGAGGCCACAGATTACTATACTCATAGCAAAGAATTTCTGGGCTTTTACAACATCATTAAAGCTATATTATCTGAATTATTTAATAATATTGAATTAAAAACATCAAGGAATATGATTCTTATATGAAAATGAGTATATTATAGTTGCCAGTTATTTATTAAAGTTTTAAAACATTAGTGATTTATCTATCAGTAGTTGTTGAATAATAATTACTAAAATTTATTAGATGTCCACTTTATACTGAACATTATATTAGGTATTTTATTTTTATCTATTATTTCAATCCTCATAAAACATTTTGTTGAATGCGTTGTTAGCGTATGAATGAAAAAATGTGAAACTTACTTGTATTCTCAGTAGGTTTTTGACTCTAAAATATAGTTGCAGTCATATCTCTTAACCAGTATATGCACTGTCTCTAGACAGTTGGATTTGGTAAAGTTGCATCTTTAGTTAATTCTAGTAAAATTCTTATGAAAAGCATAAAAGTTGCAGGTAAATAAGCTAAAATGTATAGTATTTGTAGGATTTTAAAACTATGAACCTGTCTTGTTTTTTAAATATTTATTTTTATTCAATCGTTCATCTTGATTGTTCCATTTAGGTCCAGGTCATGAAAACAGGTCCTTGGGAAATATGTGGACTATAGCCAGCTAGAGGCAGTGTAATTATCTGCTAAGCATCAGAGCATGTCAAATGTGAATCTTTCATATGTGATACAGAGAGACAATTCTGATTGACACTCAGGGTTGGGTTACTGTGACAACAAATGATGGTAAGCCAAAAAGAATTAATTTGTATATACACTGCAAGTAGTTTCATTTAAACAACAATTAGTACATTGATGTAAGCAACAACTTAAACATGAGAAAATTGTAACAGTTATACTATGCTAGTAAGATTGTCAATTGTTACAACATATTTGGAAGTCTAAATTTGAAGGTGATCATATTTTATGATCTTGAAACTTCACTCCTAACTAATCCCCTAGAAACCTTATACATGTATAAGAGAGCTCATAGCATCTAAACTTACAGTAACAGAACATAGAGTACTGATATAAGAATAAGTAAAAGTATGTACATGTACAAAATGTAAAATGACTCAGTTGTGAACGAGTGAACAAAATATAAATGACAACACGATGAAGCTGAGGAATATACTGTTGGATGAAAATAGCACATCACAGTAAGACATAAAATTCTTGAATTCATTTGATTCAAGTTTAAAAAACATAATTACTAAAACATATTATTTAGGGGTTAGATATTATGGTAAAACTATTAATATGAAAAAGGAATAAACAATGTTAAATAGCATTGACCTCTGTGGAGGAGGGTGATCTAAGTATGGGAAGCTCTCCAGAGAGAGTTTCATGGATTTAGGCCATTTTTTACCCTAAGTTGGATGGTTGATTATACGTGGACTCTTTTTCATTTTAATTGTAACCCCTTACACATTTATCATCAGTGTATTTGTATTCAATACTCCAAAAGAAGGATTGGGAAATTGTTTCGAACTTAAATATGCTAGCATCCATTCCTAGGTTTCCTGAATTATTTTTTCTACATACTCATCTCTGAGCTTACTTTGTAGAAGTTATTGCTCATTGTCCTCACATTCCTGTGACATTTTCATCAGACAAGGAAGATATATGTATGTCTCTCTACCTCTTCTAAATGTTGCAAGCATTTCATTTTTGGCAGCATGTAGCTCATCTCTGGAAACCAAGTCAATGAACAGTGTTATTTACTTTTGCTTCCTGCCTTAGTCTATTAAATACTGATGAAATCTCTGGCTCGTTTTCTTAGCTCTGTGATACTACATAAGTATAGAAGATCACTGAGTAAGTGGACACAGAATATGCTCTCAACAGTAGTTGCTATCTAGTGTTTTCCATTCCCAAGGTAGAAGTGATAGTGGAGTCTATAAACACATAAACACCCCCAGGCTGCTTCGTGTTTCTCTAGCAGCTCTTGCAGTTTTTATTTCTCCTCCACATCTTTCAACGACAGAATTTACCCTGTGTTTTCCCTCTTCTCTAAAGAAACTCAACATCTTTTAGGTTCATCTAGTTTTGTTTCTTTGCTTCATTTCTAGTTTTACCCCCTTGTATTCAGAGAACAACCTTTCTATCATTTCAATCTTGTTAAATTTTCTGAGAGTTGTTCTGTATCCTAGCATATGGTATATCCTTGAGACTGTTCCATGTACACATGAGAAAATTATATACATTTTTGTTGAAATAGAACATCTTGTATGTCTGCTAGTTCCAGATGATTTTAAATGCACAATTCATTATGCATAGTCCCAAGTCATAAATTGTTTTTGCACAATAAAACACTCTCATAAATGACTTCCAAAGGTACAGGTTGTCCTTAATTAATCACTTGCATAATTTTAGAAATAATGTGCTTACAAAATGTCAAAACAAACAAGAACTTGGGGGCATATTTTTAATTATTTTAATGGAGCTTCTCATCTTAATTAGAAATCAAATATTTATAATTTAACTGTGTGAAGGGATATAAGAAAATTACCATAATCTAAATTTTGCTGGAAACATTATGACTGTATTTCAGAAGAAAAATCTTTATATAACCCAATAAGTAAGGTCTTTCTGAAATGCTTCAATCGCTTTAAGTTGGTTAAATTTTACATTGAAGTTAATCATGATTTAGGTGTCATAGGAATAGTCTCAACTTGACATTTCAATAGAAATTTACCTGAAATTCGGTACAGCTAGCTATAGAGCAGAAATTACCCTGTTGTCTGTAGGTGCAAAGTTTAGTACAATAGATATTATTCAAAAACATCTATTTAAATTTAAATTTAAGTTTATTTTCTCTCATACTTATGGTTCATGTATTCAAAAACCTACATATAGTTAGTGGCAACTTCATTGAAAAGCACATAGAATATTTTCATACAGGCAGAATATTCTGTCATAATGTGCTGATCTAGAGTTGTTATTTTATTTTATATACACCCTAAAATGAGAAAATACTCTAAATATTTCTATATTGGAATTGTTGTAACTTAATAAATTTGCTTCAGATTTTCTACTTCTAGGTTGTGCATATCATTCCAATAATCTAATGAAAGAAAATAGTGTTGAGCAATCAGAGTGCACATATTAAAGATTTACTGACAAGACTCAAAATGACTTTTCAGTCTCTATGACAATGGGAGAATGACTTAACTAGCTTTGAGTTTTAGCAAAGTATTTTACATATTAAAATAAACCCTTATGTATATGTTCCCCCATTCCATATATGTATATGTGTGTATATATATATATATATATATATATATATGTCAACACACTCTGTCCTACAATAATTCACCAAGTGCTGTTTATCATTGTCCCTTGGGCTCTACCACCACTTGCCACCATCTCTCCTCACCCTGTCCCATTCCCTATTGGTAACTTCAGGTCTGTTGAAAGTGTCCAAGTGTTGGTTTTGTTTCATCTGTTCCTTTGTTTTGTGTATTCAGCTCCACCTATGAGTGAGATCATCTGGTATCTATCTTCTTTTGACTTATTTCACTGGATCCATCCATGTTGATTCATGATAAGATTTCATCTCTTCCAAGGGCTGTGTAGTATTTCATTCTGTATATACACATCTTTTTTCTCCATTCATCTGAAGTTGGGCACTTAGTTTCCAGTTCTTAGCTATTATGAATAAGGCTCTAAAAAACATGGGCATATATTTCTGCAAATTAGTGAGTTTTTAAAAAATCTTTTGGGTAAATACCTAGAAGTGGAATGGCGGGATCATATGGGATTTCCATCTTCAACTTTTTGAGGCATCTCCATAGGTGTTGCACCAATTTTCATTCCCACCAGCAGTGCAAAAGTGCTACTTTGCTCCACCAATATAAACAACAGTTTCCAGACTTTTGGATAACAGTCAATCTCTAGGGTGTAAGGTCATATCTCATCATTGTTTTGATTTGCATTTCCCTGAGATCCAGCGAGTAGGAACATTTTTTCATGTGCGTGTTGGCAAACTGTATGTCTTCTTTGGAATAGTGTCTCCCCGATACCTATTCCCCTTTTTGATTGGATAGCCTACTTTTCTGTTAGTGAGTTTTATGTGTTCCTTCTGTATTTTAGATGTTAAGCCCTTGTCAGAAATATGAAATAAATTTTTTTCTCCCAGTTATTAGGTTGCCTTTCGGTTTTGCTGATATTTTCTTTTGCTATGAAGAAGCTTTTTAGCTGGATGTAGTCCTAATTGTTTATTTTTCTTTTTGTTTCCCATGATGCTGAGTTGAAACACTAAACACCTCCCTAAATCTGAGTCATGGAATGCCTTTCCTATGTTATCCTCAAGTATTTTATGGTTTCTGGTCATATGTCCAAGTCTCTAGTCCATTTTGAGTTAATGTTGTGAATGGTATTAGTGATATAGCTTCATTCTTTTGCATGTTGCTGTCCTGTTATCTCAACACCATTTATTGAAATGATTTTCCTTTCTCATCATCTGCTTTTGACTCCTTTGTTATATATTAACTAACTGCAAGTAAGCAGTTTCTGGTGATTTAGTCCTATTCCACTGATCAATGTCTCTGTTATTATTCCAGTACCTTACTGCTTTGATCATTATCACTTTGTAGTAGAGCTCAATATCTGGGAATGTAATCCCTCCAGAATCATTCTGCTTTCTTAAAA
>RJWH01010347.1:0-17185 GCA_004363575.1 Solenodon paradoxus
GAGGGAGAGGGAGAGGGAGAGGGAGAGAGAGAGAGAGAGAGACAGAGAGAGACAGAGAGAGAGGGAGAGAGAGACAGAGAGAGAAAGGTGGAGTCTCATGGACTGAGAGCCCTGAATACTCTGCCTTCCACCTATTTATTGAGTTCATACACAGAATTGCTTTGAGCAGCTTATGCAGCAATTTTACATTGGATTTGCTTATGCGACCTGTTGCTTTCAAACTGCATAGCTGTATCCATCTTGTTTGGGGGAGGGAACAGTGACAGGAGCACCGCCCAGTGCTGTCCCACAGTGGCCTTCGCCAGGTGCTCCGGGCCTGTGTCGTTGATGTTCTGCCCACTCCCACTTCATCCCTGCTCAACTCTCTGTCCTTCTGCTAATTCCCATTAGTCCCTGCTCTGCTTTCTGCTCACAACAGTTCCCCATCTTTGTTTTGCAGCTTGAGCAGTAACAATGGCAGTAACCTGGCCATCTAAATTTGGGTGGAGATTAGGGTTTTGTGGCTGATTCTCCAGAATATACGGCACAATAATAAAAACAAGATTAAAACAAGTAAAATAGCAATCAGGGTGCAGTGCGTTCAGCGGTCCCAGAGATCTGTCTCTTGCTTTGACAGTGTTTGGATGGAACAGGCCCGGGTCGCCCCGCCTACCAGCCTCCCATCCTCTTCCATCCTTCTTTCCAATCGGATCCCCCGGAACTGCCGTCTCTGCTGCCCTCCCCCTCCAGGACCAGCCAGCGCCGTTGCTCAGCCTCGCTTCTTACTGCCGATTCACCATGAGCTCCCAGATGTGGCAGAATTATTCCATCGAGGTGGAGGCTGCTGTCAACAGTCTGGTCAACCTGTGCCTGTGGAAATACATACTTTCGCCCATCTTTTTTGTCATAAACCCTTCTCTTTATCTTCCTATTACACTGGCTGCTCAAGTTCTTTCCTGCCTTCGGGAACTGCGTGGGCCCAATGCACTTCCGTGGCGGTGCGATCCTCACATTCACATCTAGGCTGAGCCTTTTCCGAGCATTCTTGTCAAAAACCTTTCTGCTCCGTGTTATCACATCCTCCAAGTCTCTGTTTTGAGGAAGCCTCTAGTTTGTGATATGGAAAGACAAGCAGTTGAGTAATACTATCCCCTCTTTGTTGCGCCTCCTGAATTTCCTTTTAAATTCCAGACATTGGGACAATTAATGTCACTCCAGAAGGGTCTCAGGGTTTCCAAGAATGGGGCCACTGGGGCCGAGGCCAAACTCTCCCAGGCTTATCTGAAGGAGTAATGGACTCATAGCCCCAAGGATGGGATGTTGCCAAGGGCTCCTTCTCCCTCTCTGCTCTTGGGAATGGTTTCTCCTCACTATCTGACCCTTGGGGGCTTTCTTCCTCACTCTCACTATTAGATTTCAAGGGCTTTAAGAGAAGTGAAATCAGGTTTCATAAAGACCAAACCGTGATCAGGATGATTTCCCCATTCCAAAACACCTTTTTCAGTTCAGACACTAGTTGTTTGCATTGTTTCATATTTAATGTCTCTTGCACGGGAAGCCAGTAGCAATGCTTACGCACAGCGGCAAACAGTTGCTCAAAATCTCCCATTTCACTTTTACTCTGGAAACTCACAGCAGCAAGCAAAACAGCGTGATACATTCTGCATACTTTGAGCTATTTTTCCCCATCGTTACCCTGATGGTAAAATCCCTGAAAGCTAGTTAACTCTCTGTGTCCCAGGAAGTTTTCCATGCTTGTCCTTTCAGGTCTCCGCAGTGTTATTTTTCTTTTTTTGTCACTTTTCTTTTCCAATCAGTCGGGCACTTCCCTCCTCTGTCCCTGTTCAGGTACCAGTTCCCAGGATTGCTCCTGGGAACCGGGAAGAGGAGGGGGCGCCACTGGACATTAAGAAACTCAGAGAGAGTGACAGAAAGGTGGGGTCAGGGCGCCAGTCTTGTGAACTGAGAGCCCTGAGTACTCTGTCTTTCACCTGTTTATTGAGTTCATATACAGAATTGCTTCACGCAGGTTATGCAAGCAATTTCATCTTTACGTGGGGTTTGCTTATACAGCCTTTTGTTTTCTAATTACATAGCTGTATCTATATTGTTTTGGGGAGTAAACAGTTACAGGGACACTGCCCCAGTGCTTTCCCACAGTGACCTTCACCTGGTGCTCCGGACCTGGAGTTCTCGATGTTCTGCCTGCTCCCACTTTGTCCCTGCTCTACTATCTGTCCCCAGCACCTTATGAGATTCTAACTCAAGTGGACAGAAAAAACATAATTTAAGCTTAAGGTGCTGCATTTAAGAAATAAATTTGCAATCTGGATAAATAGAAATGATTTGATTTTCAAAGACTTGACACATCCAAGAATTACTGCTGTACAGCTGTCCTTGTTTTTCTAGAGAAATGCAGTTATGACTCAGACTTGAATTTCTCCATCACCCAGTTCACTGGCTCTGGTGTCATCCAGGAGTTCTTCATGTAGTTCCCTGGTGCTGAATGTTGAAACCCATTAGAAATGCATTTTCAGTGTCATGGTCCCCCAAATATGAAGCATGAGCAATAATACTCATAAGCCATGAGGATTGACATCTTTCCATTCAGTAATCAATATTACATGTACTATGTATGTATGAAAAGTGTTACATTCTACTTTGAATAGTTTATAAACTATAGATTTGTTTAGAGTTTCAGTACAAACTAGTTTGACCAGAAAAAAAGCAAACATTGTCAAATAATATACATTTTATTAATAAAATTTTAGCCTGTTTTTTATCTGGAAAAATTATTCTTGTACTGTCCTGATGACTTAGGGGTTAAGTTGGCCACACACAGTTCACACACGTCCCAGGGATGAGAGTCCGCAAACTGGGGCAGGCAAACAACCAAGGTGAACAACTATATAAAATAATTAAGTACTAAAAGTGCATCTTCCTCCTCTTCTCTCTTCCTGCCCTGTCTGTACTCACCTTCATCCCTGCCTGCCCCCTTCCTGTGAAAAAACGAAACAAACAACAAAACGCTGTTTCGAAAGCGTCCTGTTCTATACAGGAGTCACGGCTTTGGTCTTCCTGCTCTGCCTCTGCAGTCTTCACGCTCACGCTGTGTCACGCGATAATGGTTGGTGTCAACTGTCAGATGCACACACGACAAAGCTGGGAGGCTGCTTGCTAGCCTTAAATTGTTCTGATATAATTGCTCTGTGTTCCTTATTTAAATAGACCTTTGATTCACAAACATAAAAAGTCAGCAATAGCAGGCAGGACACGCCTGCGTTCACTGTTCAGAAGCGGACCGTGGTCCCCGTTTTCACGGGCCAGTCCTCCTAGACACAGGCATGGCCAGTCAGCTCCGCCCCGTCCTCAAATCTTTCTAGAACACCAAGCTGCAGCCTCACAGACAGCAGGGGGCACCCTTGGGTCTTCATCCACACCCATCAGTGTAGGAGGGAGGCTGTGCTGGGATGAGATGTGAGCCGCCCTGCCCCTCAGCAGTCCTGCCTGGGTCCTGGACGCTGGGCGCGGCCGCCCCATCTGGACGGAGGTGGTTGGGACAGAGACACACTCAAGGACACTTGTTACAACAAACCATGTCTGTCATGTGGCTTCTCACCCACAGAGGAAAAGCAAGGAAGAAAGGGGCTCCCCACTCAGGGGAAGGGGCCTGAGGTCCGAACCTGAAGCAAGCGCCTGTACCAGTGGGTTCCTGAACAAGCCTACCTGTTGCTCTCTCAGTGAAGGTCGTTCAAGTCCAGGTCAGCAAGTACAGCTGGCCAGTGTAAATTCAGGCCCAGCACAGTCTTGAGATCCTGTCTCCTCAGAAGCAAATGTGGGTACATGGTGGTCACTGGGGTGTCCCCTCGGGGGCTCCTCCTGGACAGAAGCCACTTCTGCAAGCTGACCCCTTCCTGGGCCAGTGTGGGGTGGCTGCCTGTCTGCTCTGGTTGTGACCCCACCCTCGGAGCGCTGACTCTGCTCAGATGAGCTTCATTCACCCATGAATGGGATCTGGGGGTACCTGAGGGCTGTGATGATGCCCAAGGTTGCCAGTTAAGATGTGACTATTTTATTTTATTATTCTATGCTTTATTTTTAGCTGTTCATTTTGGTTGTTTCCCCTGACACAGGACAAAACCCCTGGTCCTTGGGATGTACATGGGCTGCACTCAGCTGGAGGCGACAGACCCAACCGCTACTCCACCAGGGCACACTTGAATCATGAGTTCAGAATCTTGGGCTTTGATGTGATTCGGGGGCTTCTGGTCCCTCTAGCTGTCTTCCCTGTCCTGGGGAGGGCCCTCTGTCTTTGTTTCCCCACCTGAACCCCTGTCCCCCATCCTGCCGTGCCCTGGAGGGGACGCAGGATTGACTAGGGTCCATCACGGAACTGGTGCTGATGCAGGTCCCGGACAGGGGCCCACGGTATGGGGGCCTGTGTCCCGGCCTCTCTGCAGAATCCAGGCCATGGCCCTGGCTTGCGCTGCCCCTCCACGCCCCACTGGGGTCCTGGGAGCAAGGGTGTCTGGCGCTGTCACCGGCCTAGTGAGCCCCGTGTCCAGGTCGCCCGTCCGCAGCCCCGCTTCCTTCTGAGTGACCTCTCCGGCCTCGTCGGCTCCCACAGCTCCCACTTCCCATGCCTGGCCTCTCCGCCCAGGCCTCTCTCCCAGACTGCCCTCCTGGGTGAGGCAGCACCCAGGGCCCTCTCCTGCTGGGCGTGCTCCTTCCCGCCTCGGCCGGCTGACGCACAGGGCGCGGGCCAGCGGGCACGGGCCTAGCAGGGGCCGGTGCTCCAGGGCGCCCTTGATGACCGCGTCTCGTGCGAACCCAACGACCCCGTCAGCCCAGGGGCCCGCTCCTGTGTTGGGGACTCCCCTCTGCACCCGGGCCCGGGGCTGCGGCCTCTGTGCTTGAAGGGGGAGCACCTGGCACCTCCAGGGGGCCTGCCCTCTCCCCACCTCTCCCCTGCCTCCGACCAAACACCTGCTGCCGGGCCCCTCCCCTCGCCCTCCTGCCTGTCTCAGTCGAGTCCAGCGGAGGTGCGGGCAGGGGCAGACGGCACTGTCCCTCCTGCTCAAGCAGGGCGACAGGCAAAAAACAAAGAGGTAGCTAAAGAATGGCAGGCAGGAAAGAGACAAAACCCACCGCAGTGATGGCAGGTCGTGGCCTGAGTGGCAGCATCACCACAGGCCCCGCGGTGGCCATGCCCTGCCCACTTCGTCCGGACCTGCTCAGAGGGCAGCAGGCCGTCTCCCGGCTCAGCCTTCTGGAGCCGCAGGGGCTGCTCCGCTCCCCGCCCGCGCCCCCGTGTGCCTGCAGCCCGCACGCCTCTTCGTGGTGACCTTCTCCAACCCCTTCCAGCGCCGTCCGAGTCCTTCTGCTCTGACTCCAGGGCTCTACCACTGGGGCCCCCACACCACCTCCCGCCGTCCTAGTGGGTCAGACCTGAAGACACGGGGACCCCAGGGAGCTGGAAAGCGGGTAGAGGGTGCACGCTTTCTGTCTTGGTTCTGCTCCAGCTTCCAAGAGCTCGGCAAGGCCCACCACGCCTGCTTCACTCTGTCCACCAGTTCACACGTTCCTCACCCAGAGACACCCCACAGATGAACAGAATCCTGCCCCCGCAAATGCCTAGGCCCCACATCCCATCAAGATGGCATCAGATGAACCTTCACGGCTGCTCCTGGCGGAGGAGGCAGGAGGCCCACGGTCAGGGCACGTAGTGCCAGTGAGGACTGTCTCCCCAGCCGCGGAGGAGGCCCCTGCCCTGTCGCAGCTGCCCGTGGAGAGGCCCGCACACAGCACAGTGGTCAACGGACGCCGGCAGGAGATGACGCCGCGGCCTGCAGGGCCTCAGGGCCCAACGCCATCAGCAGCCTGTGAATGTGGAAGCAGATCCCTCCCCAGTGGGGTCTCTGATGAGCCCCCAGCCCAGAGGACCCCTGGACCGCAGCCTGCTGAGACCGGAGCCCCGGTCAGAGGCCACGCCAAGCCGGGCCAGGCTCCCAGCCCCCGAAATGCTGAGACCCTTCATCCCTGTGCTGCGATGCTGTACAGCAGTAACTGAGACACAAGAAAACGTGCTTTTTTTGTGAAAACTGCAGTTGACCAGAGGCAGAACTTTTCCAAACACTAAGATACATCCGTGCGTGCAGACACTTTACCTCACGAAGACCCAGACTGTTTTCACAAGTCCGCCCGTGTCTGCTCTAACCCCAGCGGTGGTTGAAGGTTCTGGCCACGCTGCTCTGGTGTCTCTCGGTCAGTTCAAAGCCTGATTTGTCAGAAAGCTCGGTGGCCCTGCCCAGGCAGCCGGAGAGTTTTCCTGCATTCCCAGGACCTTCTTCCCAGGGTGACAGCTTCGAACGAGCACCCTCCGTCCACAGCGCACCCGCCTAGAAGCTGCTGGAAGCACACCCTTTCCCAGGGCTTGTTTTTCTCAATGACAGTCTTCACTTTTTCCTGAAGAAAGTGGAGCAGAAACGTCGTATTCATATCACTGCTGATTAATGGCATTCAAGGGTAGTATTTCAGAATGCTCGCCTTTCACTGACAAAACCTCATCTCTGTCAAGAAACGACACACGAAATACTACAGCGTTACTTCTTGATTCCTGGTTTCCCTAAAGCAGTCGGTTTTCCATGGAAGCATATGTACCCACGGGGCCATGGAGAAGAGGCGAATGGACAGGTGTGTCTGGGGACAGGACGTGCAGGGCTGAACTCCCACCGCCTGAACTCCAGAGGGGCGGAGGGGCTGCTCTCTCTGCCCAGAAATGCCGCAAGACGGGTCCTCTGGGCACAACGAGAAACCCGCCCGCGGCGCCCGCTTCTGCCGGAGCAGCTCTGTAGCTTTCCTCTAGGAGGATTCTGGAAGGCGGATTGCTCTGTGGAGCGGAGTAGGAGAATGATTTCTTGCTGATTGATCAAGTTGCCGTGGAGGAAAGAATGTCTGTGATGGTCTGTTTCGGAGGAAATCTCAGAGCCGAGCGGAAATGCAGGTTCTGGGGCCAAAGACAAACCCCAGCCAAGTGACGGGACCCTCCCTCACCCCCCACTCCTCAGAGTGAGGCTCGGCTCAGGGCCTGAAGGGGGAGCCCGCACGTCTGGGTACTCATGGGAAGAGGCTGGCCGGGGGCCCCGGGAATCCTCATCTGAAGACACATCTCCGAGGGCAGAAGGTTGGCTATTTGCTGCTGCTCAGGAGGAAAAGTCCCAGAAGCTGGGCTGCGGTGTGGGGCTGTCCTGGGACAGTGCTGCCCATGCAATGACCATCACAGGCGAGCACCTCGGACCCATAGCCACTGGTCTCCGTCATACATGTCTCCCACTAGGAGCAGGGGGGTCTGCTTCCACGTCCCTGCAGGTGCTGCGCCCTCGGTCCTGCAGACGTTTCTTGCCGGGCTCTGCTGGCCCACCATGCCGTGAGGGGCGCGCCTGCGGGGGTCACCAGCTGCCACGTCAGCCTAGAGACAAACCGCTCACACCTCCCAGGCAGGCCAGGCACTGCTCTCCGGGTGCCGTCCCCTTCTGAGCCATGTCCCCTGCCCTTCCGCCGTCCGGATTTCAGTCCTTTCCACCGCGCTGAGGGGCGAGACACCCTCTGTCCGACTGACTGTGTGTCCCCAGTAGAGCTACCTCGTCTTTGTGAATAGTGACTTCTGGACAATTTGCTGAAGCCATGGGGCCCGAGAAGTCACTTCTTCATTTGACAGAAATTAAAATAAGCTGGTTCTCTTGAGGAAATACTGACTTCCTTTCCTTCCAGTCTGGCTGGTCTGGTTGAAAATACATACGTGGGAGGCAGGGGTTGTGAAAAGAGCTTGAATGAATCTGTGCTGAGCTCTTGCAGAGAATCCAACCGTCTGCAAAAAATCCAACCAGTGAGAGCTGGTTTCCCAGGCTCCACATGGCAGAGGAACCTGGGTCCAACAGAGCGCCGCTGCGGGGAAATCGTCACTGCTTCTTGTTTCGTGCTGACGCTGCTGTCTAATTTCAAAGCATCTAACCAAGGAAATGACACTTGGCCTTACCGTCATTCCCCCGCACTTTTGAAAAAATGTGTTAAGGGAATGTTTGGCTGAATCACTTTAGAAACATAGCCATCCCCCAGTGGAAGCTAATTCATTCTGCTTTCAGGAAGCAATCCTCTCCTTTCCACCCATGGGGATGGAAAGCCACAAAATCCGAGTGACAACATATGAAGAAAAAAAATTCAACGTGTTATGTTGTTGGGGAATTGCAAGTTAAAATGGCAATGAGACACCATGATGTCCCTACCTGCCAAAGTCCAGACCCCAGCCACAGGCTGGCGACATCCTGCAGCGTGAAGGAACCCCATTCGGTGTTGGCAGGTGCGCAAAATGGCGCAGTGCCTTGGGAAGAGCCCTAGAAAGCTAAACGTACTCTGTGTCCATCCAGTGATCATGCTCCTAGCTGCTCCCTCACATGGTTGATGTGAGCGGAACGCTGCGGCCACAGCAAACCCTTCACACAAATGCGTGTGCAGCTTCACACACAGTGGCCAAGGCTTGGAAGCAACCAAGATGCCTTTCATCAGGGCGGGCATTCGTTAATATATTAGTATTCTTAGTTGATTGTCATCCACTGTAGCAGACGCTCCACACTGGTATCGGGGGACACTGCAGGAGCAGGCGGAGGCAGGGGAGCTCTGCTCGCCACTTCATTTGTCTGCAGTCCTAAAACTGCCCTGAGAAGGGACGTCTATTCGTTAAAGGAAAAACAGGTGAGCAGGAGAGGGCCTGTGCTGACGTGACGGACTGCAGCAGTGACGGAGTGTGACGGAGGCTGGGGGCCACGGGGCCCCACCCTGCGCTGGCACCATCCTCCCAGGGCTGACAGGGACCGGGACCCAGCGAGCGGCTGCGGGGAACCCTGGTGCTGGAAGTCTCCCAAAGGCAGAAGTGTAATCTCAGCGGGGCCACCCTCCCCAGGAGGGTGTCCAGCACACACGCGCCAGCCTTGGCTCAGCTAGTCCCCTCCCCATGATGGCCCTGGGAGGGAGCGGCAAGGACTGGGGGGCTGCCGACGTGGCCGCATCTAGTTCAGGGGGCGGTTTATAGAAAAGGAGCCCTTGGAAACTCTGAGTCTACCTACCAGAAGGGGAGGACGGCGAGAATCCCGGCTCCACGCAGACACGCCCGCTCAGGCGCAGCTCAGATGGTGCTCCAGCCCCTTCAGTGACCTCGGCAGGAGCCCTTTGTTCCTCCCACTGGCGGAAGCAAGCAGGCGTTGTTCCACATTCCTGTAGGTGCCATCGGTCCCCGGACGTGGCTCTGTGTCCCTAGAAGGGCCTCCTTTCTTGGACTCTTTTCATGGAGACATCTCAGGCACAGCCCTACATCGTCACGGGCCTCCCTCCCAGGATGCGGGCCCCGAGGTTGTCCAATATCCAGGATTTTTGTTTCTATTTTAAGTAATGATTTAATTCAGAACAAGAGTGGTTATTCAAAGAAATACAAATTATAGCCTCTGTGAGAACAGGCATTGTGCTGAGCATATTCCGTTGGGAAATGAAAAATGATCAAGTCTCCAGGCTGAAGGAGGGGACAGTTTCCCGCTTGAGTGAATGAAAAGCGCATCATGTTCCTTTCACTGCAACTAGAAAGTGTGTCTCCTAAGAACCTGCATTTTTCTCTTCCCCACGGAGAAACCCCATCCTTTCTGGGAGGGCAGACTGAGCGTCATCCGTCCAGCCGGCTCTCATGCCGCATCTGCACCGGCTCAGGAGTGCAGGGATGAATACAGGCCAGCCCTTGGCCTTGGCCTTGAGCCACTCACTGCCTGACAAGTGTAGACACAGTGCAATCATTTTAATACAGCATGATGGGCGCACATTGTGTGTAAGAGACATGTAAGTGCAGAGGGCCATGCCCGATTGGCCAACGCATGGTGACATTTCAGATTGGCCTTGTGGCAGAAACAGTTCATTTAAATCTCTTCCTGGCGCCCAGGAGGCAGCCATTACCAGTCCCTTGTACCCGAGTGTGGCCGTGGAACTAATACCAACAGATGGAGTGTGGGCAGGTGTGGTGCGTGACGCTTCCGGAAATCTCCCGCATCCTTCCTCCCTCCTCCCAGGAGGATGTGGCGAGGGCAGCTTCCCGGGGGAGGAGCTGGCCGGCCCACCACAGCCTGAAGAGGGCGCCCTGGCTGGAAATCCTCAGCCGAGGAGGGTGGTGTACCTCGCTAAGCCGTGAAATGTGGAGGCTGTTTGCAACAGGGAACGTGCTTTATTTAATACCTTGGAAATTGGTATCTTGCTACACAGAAAAAATGGCAGCCATTCTCATGCAGCTGGGCACGTGTTAGGGGAGAAACCTAGCCATCTGGGTGCAGGACACCAAGGTGACAGAGTGGGAAGACAGTTCCCATCACTGTGGGCTCCTGGGGGCTCCTGGGGGCTCCTGAGAGCATGGGGGATGGGAGAAGTCTCTTGTGGTTGGAATAGGTAGGCTCTGCTTGAAAAGGTGGCACCAGAAAGAAAGGAACTCAGGAAACAATTGACTGTGGCGTAAGCAGAGAATGAAAGGTGATAGGGAGTCCGGAAACGGGGTGCTTCTAGCACCCCAACAGTAAAATATGGGAGTACAAGATAATGTGAATTGATCACTGTCTGGTGAATTTTTTAAGCTAAATAGAGGGACTCAGGACAAAGGAGTGAGTCGGCACGTTGGCCTCTCTCAAGCCCATGACCTCAGTGATGTGAGGAGCCAGTGGGCCCGAGAAGTTTCCAGCAGGATGTCCAGGAAAGGTCTTTGGTGAGGTTCCTGGCACAGGATTGATGGAGGCAAGCAGCTCTGACTGCATTTTGAGACGACAGCACGGCAGCCAGTAACCGCGGCAGAGTTGACACCACCTCTGCTGACTTGTGGGGTTTCACAGTCGCTGCGTCCTCACGCTTTCTTAGCAGGAAGGGGGCCAAGATGAACACGCCACCCAAAGGCCATTTGTATGAGCTACTGGTAGTGAGGAGCCAAGCAGCCCACCGAGGGAATGTCTGGAGCCTCCGTGATGGGGCCCAGTGAGAAGTGCAGGCCCATCAGAGTCCCTGCACCCAGAACAGGGGACAGCAGGGCTAAGGCAGCTCGAGGGACAGCGATGAGTGGGGGATGCCCACTCTTCCCTCCTCCGAGTAGGAGGGTTTCCTGCAGCTGTCTGTCCTGCTCACGGTGTGGCAGAAATCAGGAAGGCTGGGTGACGGTGGCTTATCGACAGGTCCTGGGAGGCCAGACGAGAGAGCTGCTCCTGTTTGGGTAGCGGCCTGAACCCTCCTCAGAGATCCTGGGCTCGGAGTTGACTCCTGTAAAGGGACCAGGGTCCATGTTCTCTCTCAGGAGGAGGATGGAAGAAAATAAAGCAATGTGGTGACCAGAAGGCTGGCTATACTTTTATTTAATAGTTTCATTTCCTCCTGGGACCCAGAAAGCGACATTTCCCTGCTCTCTGGTTTTAGGAGGGACCATGGTTAGTTTTGGCCAATGTGAGATGGATGAAAATGACATCACTCTATGGGCTTTTGCTGTTAAAAACTCATCCTCACTCATGGCTCTTTTTCCCTCCCTCTGTGGTGGCCTTAGAGGCTACGTTTGAGGATGGTCATGTCCTGAGATGTTTCTGTCCCTTAACAGGGAGCTTTCCCAGCAAACCACCCAAGCAGGGACATCCATATGGGACCGTGAGTGGATGAGAAGGGAATTATTCTGTGTGAAGCCCCTAGACTTGGGCCGTTATAGCTTCTAGCAGTATGTGCCTAAATTATATTGTCTTGAATAAAAATTAGGAGTTCACAGGGCAGGTGAGGAGGAGAGGTGAGAGGAAGGGAAGTAAGAGGAAGGAAATAGAATGTCAGGCGCCATGAGGACAGAGCTGCTGGAGCGTGTTTATTCACAGGATTCAGGACGTGACGGAACTATGTGATTTCGCTGGAAGGAGGGTGAAGGGGCCACAGAATCACAGGATAAGGGGTCTTGTGATATGCAAAGGGAGATTTAAAGCCAGAAACAGCACGATGGAATATTACCTTCTAAAGCACTTCACAAGGTCACCCCCTTGTGTTGAAGGTGGCTCAGTGCAGACCATGTAAATCCCACAGACCTGGGGTCAAACCTGACTCTGGAGTGGAAAAAAACACTGGGGAAATCTGATTCTCTCTCTTTGAAGGGAATGGATCTGCTCCGTAATTGGTGTACAGAGAGATTTGTCCCACCAGCTTAGGACCAACTGAGAAAAAAGTAAATGCTTATATACACATATGTGTATGTATATGTGTGTGTTTCTATGAAAAAAGCTGTTTTAATGTCCATTTGATGGGAATTGTAGATTTTCAAAACTTATTGACAATTGTATTGAAGAACAAGTCACATGTTCTTCAATTAAGAAAATAAATGTGAGAAAAAACCTTTAACGGTTTAAATGAATAATGCTCTCACTTAGCATTGAGCGTTTTCTGCATTGAAATACTAAAAGTAAAACCGTGGATCAATAAATTAATATAAAACAAAATATGTCCATGTGTCCCACTTTCTTGCTCTGAGATTTTATTAGATTATATTTTAGACCTGCCACAGATGTTCAATTTAAAGAAGAACACAACTTTCCCATTATTTTACCGTGGTTGGAATTATTTTGTCTTCTTATGCCCTGGGGATCACATTCACCCATGGAGGGCCTGCTGGGGACAGTCTGTGGTGAGCTGGGGTGATGAGGGCCAGCAGGCCAGCACTGGTCTATGGGCCGCGAGTGTTTTCAGAGCCTGCTCACTGCAGACGCTGCCCATTTTCATTTTACTTGAGTCAGTTAATTCAGTGATGAAATGAATGACATGCAGGTCGATGGAATCGAATGGTACTTTCCTCGGGCCCGTCATCTCTGATGGATTCATCTGCTCACCCTCCACCAGCTGAGACACTCGAGCTGGTGTTTTCCAGACACCCATGCTGGAGACAGTCCACGCAGCTGAGCCCTCGGTGAGTTCACGGCCTCTTCCGTCACGAGGGACTGAGTCCTCACACTGCCCTCCCAGGGCTGCTGGCATGTCTGCTTTAGTCCTCCCCTCAAGTCACCAGTCTGTGCTTCTGGTTTCTTATTGTTTAACCTGGAAATGCTCATCACGTATATGCTGGGAGGTAAAGAGAAAGATAAACAGAGCAGATTCAGAATCTCAGTGTGTCTGCACGCCTTTGAAGGGGCTGTCGTCTTAACAGCTTGCGGCCATGTGCTGCATTTGTGCCCTTCAGTCACAGAGGAGACATTTTAACCAGAGCGTGTGTCTGGATGAGAACAGGTGATTCCCATCATAAAGGCAGCAGCAGAAGATCCTTTTGGGGAACTAGCGCTCAAGAAATATATCTACACTTGGACACTTGCAACAGAACCGAGGGACCGGGGCGGGCAGGGACAAGCGGTGGCAGAGCCCGCTGGACAGTGGTGAAGAC
Source organism: Solenodon paradoxus (assembly GCA_004363575.1). Classification (NCBI taxonomy): domain Eukaryota; kingdom Metazoa; phylum Chordata; class Mammalia; order Eulipotyphla; family Solenodontidae; genus Solenodon; species Solenodon paradoxus. Next base: position 13,439 of record RJWH01010347.1, read on the forward strand.
CCTAGGTGATGTGGTGGAGGGCGGGGTGTGCTGACATATATCTATATATGTTTATATAAATGGAACCTATACATATGAGTTTATTTTAATGTGTAAAAGTAAAAATAATTAATTTTTACAAAGAACTATAGTTTCAGTAAGAAGAGCCATCTGAGACTAATAATGAATACACGCATCCCTTGTGGGGGTCAGTTTTACAGTCAGCACTGGCATTTTTTGACTGTAGACTGGGTTCATTCTCTGTCTGAAGACTGTGAATCTATGCCGTCCATGGGCACAGCTATGAACATGGGCTGTCTCAAGAAAGACCTGAGACTTTTTTCTAGAACATGGATTAGCGAGCTGGTATCACCCAGTCTCCATCCCATCTGCCAACCTCCCCCTGCTCCTGTGCTGCCAATTTGGGGTTATCAGAAGTTATCTGCAGGAAGTCATCAAAAACTCTTCAAAACAATTTACACTCAATATGTGGTTTGATAAAGCAGCTTTCAGTGGAACATGCTGAGGAAAAGTGATGACACATCCCACAAGCAATAATGGCAATTAACATTTTCAGAAAGGAGGGACATTATCGCTCCAGATACGAAGCTGACGTTGGGTTGGGTGGTGTGGGGAATGGACGGGGTGGGGAGAAGCTGGTCACCGTGAGGGGTGGGCCAGCTCTGTTGGAAATATGGGAAAGATCTGGTTGAGTTTAACCCAGAAATTGTCCAACCTACCTGGTGGAGGGCTGCTGTTATGTGTGACAGGGTGGGAAACCCGGGGTGCTTCCCGGCTCTGTCGTTAGCCAAGCCCCTTTGAAAAATCCATCCAGACGTGTTGAGGAAGCAGAGCGCCGGCAGCCGGCAGGAATCTCCTTGGTGTCATCTATGGATTGAGCCTCTGCACTCAAGGGGACGTTCACAACAGCACTGCAGGGCCGCGGGAAGCCCGGGGTGCCCTCCGCTGAGTCGGCCGTGGGGTTCCGCCGGCCGCCTGTCGAGAGAGACACGGAGCAGGCGCGCACGTGAGCACACGCGGCCTGGAGACTCACCCTGCGGGCTGGGACTCACGGGCGCAGTGGCCGGAAGGGCAGACCTAGTGTCTCAGCTGTGTTGTCACAGCACAGCCCCGCAGGCAGCGTGGTTTAACCTCAGAAATGAACGTTCTCACATCCGGAGGCTGCAGCCCAGGGTCAGGGTGAGGGCAGGTCCCCCTGAAGCCTCTCTCCTTGCCGTGCGGATGGCCGCCTTCTTGCGCATCCGCACGGGCACTTCTCTCCGGCATCCCCGGGTCTCTCTGTGTGTCCATATGTCCTCTGGTAAGAACACGGTCACACGAGACTGTGACTAAGTATCAGGTATTCCCGAAGTCAGAGAGTTGGCTTCACATGCCTTTCAAACCTGTTTTTCTGTCCAGAACCAGCTGCAACCCTTCGAAAGGACACAAGCGCGTCACCCACAGGCCGTCCTCCAGGCTAGGTGTGCAGGGCAGACCCTGGTTCTCTGGATGACACTGGTCACGGCCAGCAGAATCACATCAAAGGACAGGTGCCCTAGATCACTGCACCTGAGCCTAGAACCATCTGAAACCTCCCTCCCCAGGGTCGATCAGTCTCTAGCGCCCACCCTCGTTTCCTTATCCCAACCCTTTGGAAGCCCCCTGGCCCCAGGTTGGGAGATGGATTTGAGAGCTTCGCTTCCTATCTTCTCACTAGCCAACCTTATAATGAACTTTCTCCTCAAAAATCCACTGCCTACGGACTGGCTTTCTGTGCATGGACAACAGACACCTGTCCAGAAACCATGCTGGACTGGGCCCACCCTCGTCACCTCAAGTTAACAGAATTTCCTTTTTAAAAGTTCTCTCTCCAATCCAGTCACATTCTGAGTCACTGTCCACACAGGATTTAGGGGGACACAACTCAGCCCATAGCATTTCTTTCGGTGATGGAGGCGTAGGAGAGACGTGCAACAAAGCCTCTCCCTGAAAAGCCACCTTTAAGGCAAAAGAAGGACAGTGGGGAGGTGCTGGCCATGCGGGGAGGGGACAAGCCTTCCAGACAGAGGAAGTAGCAGGCCCCGGGGTGGTGGAGTGACTGACGTTGGGTTGAGTGGTGTGGGGCATGGACGGGGTGGGGAGAAGCTGGTCACCATAAGGGTGGGTCAGGTCTGGGAAAGGTTTAGTTGAGTTTAATCCAGAAATTGTCCTTACCTGCCGGTGGAGGGATGCTGTTATGTGTGACGGGGCTGGAAACCCAGGGTGCTTTCCTGGTCAAGTCGTTTTGATGAGAATTCCCTTCGCCCTCAGGGTCAGCCCCTGGTGACCCTTTCCCCAACAGGCGAGGTCAGCCTGACAAGTGGCTTCAACGCCCTGGGTCCCACGTTTCATCCAAATTACATTTCTAATTTTGCAACCTCCCTCTTCTTTCTGGTGGCCCTGTCTCTTGCTGCGCTATATCCAGGCTTGCGTCTCGGGAGGGAGGAGCTGAGTTGGAAGGTTCAGCAATTCTTGACACCAATCGTGCATCTGAAATCGCTTAGGACATTAAGAGGTTTTCTAAAGGCCCCGGGCCCCACCCAACTTCCTTTCTGGGCCGTTTTGGCTGCAGTTGCCGAACTCAGGCCCTTGAGCCTCCACAAGGAAATGCCAAAGTCAACCAACATCGTAGGAAGCCGATGGCCTGATCATTTCAGGACGAGGACGGTACTAGGGCGTGAGCGTTGTCTGCGGTTTCCTAGGCGTCCCAGATTGCAAGGCGCAAGTGTCCTGGCTTTCCTCACGCAGCTGGGAGAAGCCAGTGCCCGCGAGGTGCCCGAGCCCATGGGCAGCGGGTCTGTGACCAAGGAAGGCCAACCGATGAAAGTGAATCACAGGCGCTCAGAGCATTTCAGCAAGAACAACTGCGTCAGACGAGCTGCTGTTAACTACGAACCGATGAAGAGTCAGTCATACCGTGCACGCCGCGCTCGCAGCCGCAGCCCAGAGCTGGAAACAACCTGGCGGCCCGCGGACACGCGTGGACAAAGAAGAGGTGGTCGGGACGTGCGTGCAAGGCCACTCAGTTGCCACAGCGACGTTCATGGCAGCGCGGGTGGGACTCGAGGGCATGGCGCTAGGTGAGGACAGTCAGGAGGAGAACAGACGGGAGCGCTCACTCGTGTGCGTGTAAAGAAGCAGAGCACAGGGGCAGACAAAACACAACAAAAGCCAACAGAATTCGGTTACCACAGTGGGAGGGTGGGCTTTGGGATCAGAGGGCACTAGGGGCCTAAACAGACTGACCACACAGACTGTTTTCAATGGGACCACACCGTTTTATTCAAATTTCCCAATTGTCCCATCATTTTAATATAAATGTCCATTTTGCCCTTTTTTAATAAACCAGGGCCGTCTTCAACACGGGACCAAAGGAGTAAGTGATTTGTCCTGGCCCCCGTCTGGGGAGGGGGCCCAAAAGTATCTGCCCCTATTGCCCCGTGTTAAAGACAGTTCTTGCCGGTGCTGACTGCAGTGTGTCAAGGCTGCCACTGCTATTCCCGCTCCTGTGAGGAAACAGGAGCCATGGGAAGAAGATTCCCTCCACTCTGTGCCTGTTTCTCTAAGGGGAGAAGAATACCGTGCTTGAGCTGAAGGTGAGCACTGCAGGGGTATCTCTGGCACTGCGGGGTCATCTCTGGCACTGCGGGGTCATCTCTGGCACTGCGGGGTTATCTCTGGCACTGCGGGGTCATCTCTGTCACTGCGGGGTCATCTCTGGCACTGCGG
>RJWH01010348.1:0-17183 GCA_004363575.1 Solenodon paradoxus
CACCCTCAAGCTAACCTCTCTGGGAACCCAACCCCCCACTCCCACACCCAGGGCCCCCCAAGGACCCCCAACCTCTGCCTCTCATTTTGGATCAGCGAGCTTTCTCCTTGCATGGACTCAGTGTCTTGTCTGAAGACATGTTGTCCAGAATACCTTCCATCTTCACTCTCTGGGGACTGGAGTGTCTGGTCTCCTGGCATTGGGTAGTCAGATAGTCATATAAATACCATGGCAGCCAAGTGGAGGGGCTGGGAGTGTCCAGCGGCGGGAAGTACAGTGGGCCGCCTAGTCAGGGAGATTCCATCAAAGGCGTCTCTGATTAAGAAGTAGGAATTGACCAGGCAGAGGGAAGGCTAGGTGTCAGAGAGTGTACAGGCAGGGTGGGGCAGCAGAGAAAATTAAATAAAACATGTTGAGGTCTACATCCCATGGACTCTTACTGGCTGTGTTAGTTCAGGATTGATTGTTTTGGGTATTCTCAGCTCATTTCCCCACCCATCGTGCAGACTGGTTTGTCCCTGGTTGAGGGCCTGAAAGATCTGGGCCTCCAAACTCACCTTTCAACCCTCTCGTCAGGAAGGCAGTATCCACTTTTGTCTTCACTTCTTTCTTAGCAATTCTGGTCACCTCTGGCTCTAGTCACAGGGAGGAGGGGAAACAGCAGTCTCCAGAAGGACTGTCTAGAACCTTTCTGCCTGTGGCCAACCCTTGTGACATCACTATGGATTCCACAGCCCAGAGCCAAGAGAGACCAGCCTTCACTATGTACCCTGACAGCCAGTGATTGCCAAGATCCCTGTCCCCTGGTCCCTGTCCCCAGGGAGAGTGAGGCTCAGTTCAAGGCTGGCAGCTGGAGCAGACCTCCAGATCCACTGCTCTGCACTGTGGGCTCAGATTGAAAGAGTTCATAAGAGACCACAAAGAGGCAACATGGAATTGAGGAGGCCTGGGGGCCAAGGGAGCAGTGTTTCCAAAAGCAAGACCAATTCAGCAGAATCCAGGGCTCCCAGGACAATGACTTGGAGTCACTGTACCTGGGGGCTCGTGAATCTGGGTGCCCACCAGGCACAGCCTGGACAGAAACAGGTTCATATCTCATTCATGTGTACAGCTGCCTTCTCAGATATTGTTGGATACATGAAGAAGTCCTTTAAAACCAGTTTGGTTCCTCAAAAAATGTAAAATAGAGTGACCGCATGATCCAGAGTTTCTCTTTCTGGGAACATACCCAAAGAATGGAAAGCAGAGTCACCAACAGATACTTGGACGCTCATGCTCACAGTCGCAGCATTCACAGGAGTGAGAAGGAAGCAAGTCATGCCCATCAGTGGATGAATGATCAGCAAAATGTGGGCCGTCCAGACAGCGAATACTGTTCAGTCTGAAAAGGAAGGACATTCTGACACATGGAGCAACACAAGTGAACTGGGAAGACGTGATGCTCAATGAACTAAGCCAGACACACAAAGGAAGCATCCAGTTATGTGACGGCCCTAGAGGAGTCATCAGAGACACTAAGACATCATAGATGCTGGGGCTGGGGGATTGTTTAATGTGAAGGCATTTCTTTCAGTTGTGCAAATAGGTACAACAGTGCAATGTGCTTCACGCCACTTAAGTATGTAGTTGTAAATGGTTAATGTGAAAGTGGTAAATTTTGTTTTTTCCACCATAAACATTTTTGAAACCTTTTTGAACTTCGTAGCTGATCATTTCTCAAAAGTATAGTTATTAAGAGAACAACTAGACCCAGGGTGAGAATCATTATGGAAAGTACATCTGTTTCTTACTAAATAGGAATATTTTGGACAGTTAGCTATTAGTAGCTAACTCATCATCGATGAGGAATAAAACTGAAAAAATGGGTACACTCTGGTGGAGCAGTAGTTAGGTCAGTCGCCTCCAAAGGAGCACAGGCCACATACCCAAGGTTCAAATCCTGGGTCCAAGGGGGGAAGACAACCAGTGTGAAAAACAAAATGAAAATAAATATGCTGCTTCTTTTTGCTTGCTGCCTGTCTATTCACCTTCATTCCTGCCTGCATTTTTCCTTAAAGTAAAATTGGCCAAAGATACACTTACCTTTGTGCAAGACATTTTGAGAACTAGGTCAGCAGTTGAAGTATGTAGATAGACCAACATATAAAAATCAGCAATATTTTCACATATAAAAACTATCTAGAAAAAAAAGATGGGGGGATCACATGAAAAGAAAATGGATCAATGAAAAGAAAAATCAAACTAAAACTAAGTTAACCAAGAATTGTATGTGGCAATTAAGAATAAAAGTATTAAAGCTGATGCCAAAATGTGACAGGAGTAAACATGGGTAAAGGTGCTATCTTGATGAAAGGGAAGACTCAATATTATGTTCTTTCCCAGATTAATCAATGAAAATGGAGTTTCAATAAAAATCCCAATAGAAGCACAAGAAGTTGGCTTTAAAGTCAACATAGGTGCCAGGAAGATGTTTGAAGAAGTCTTGTTCAACTCAAATCAAAACATACAGTAAAGTTGTAGTGATTATAATAACACGAAGTACTTGAAACCAGGAGAGAGAACTCTTACAAGTCAATGGAGTGATAGGTAACTCGGTTTAAGAGCAGGCAGACTTTGGCGTACCACATCTTTTTTCCCAACGTACCAGAGTTGTCTTCCTTTCTGGTTTAGGGTCCAGTCAAGGACCGGGTGTCACACATACTTCTTAGGTCCCCTCAGGCTCCTTCAGTCTGGTCTCTTGTTCTGTCATTCCTGGCCAGTCTTAAGGGCATACAGGTCTTTACTTTGTAGACTGACTCAACTTGCTTCAGCAGGTGAGTTTTAGGACCAGACTGGGGCCATGGTTTTGTCTTACAAGGAGCCCAAGAGTTCCTGTTTCTTGTCTGAAGTTTACTTTTTCACAACAGCTGGGACTGTTAGATCAAGAGCCCTTCAGTGCCAAACTCAAAGCGAATTTTTTAACTTAGAAAAGGTAATTTTGTAGGTTAGAAGGGCATAGTCAGTTGTGTTGTGATGCTCCCTGGTGGCTTAGTGGATAAGTCGACTGCTTCCAGTGGAGTTCAGTTCACGTATATCCCAAGGTCCTGGGTTTGTATTTCAGGGCCAGGGTCAGGGACCAAGATGAACAACTAAATAACAAATGTTTCTTATGTGATACATGTATATGTATGTGTATATGCATACACACAAACAATGGAATACTGCATAACCCTGAGGAGATGAAACCCTGTCGTCTGAATCAACGTGTTTGGCTCTACAGGGGATGATGCTCAGTGAAATAAAAGAAAAAGACACCAGGTGACTTCACTCATTGGTGGAATGTGAATAGACAAGACAATGGAACAGATGAAACAAAACCAACCCTTGGACACTTGGAATAGAACTGAGGTGACCACTAGGGAATGGGGCGGGTGGGGGCGAATGGTGATGGAGCCCCCCGGACAGTGGGGAAGAACACTGGGTGATGTGGTGGAGGGCAGGGCGTGCTGACATACATCCGAGGAAAGGGGAACCTGCACCTATGGGGAACTACACGAGGAGGTTCATTTGTAAAAGTTACTGCTATAAAGTATTTTTCAAGTGTTGAAAGAAACGCTTTTTCCTTCTCTTCCTGCCTGCCTGTTCGCCACCATTCCTGCCTGCAACTTTCCTTTAAAAAAAGAAAAAAGTATTGCAACATTGGAAGAAAAAGAAGGTAGCAGATTCAGAATCTCACACATCTGTTGCTTTAAATGCGTCTCCCATAAGTGGATTTTGCAGCTGCCCTTCTGGGCTCTGGGACCCATAACCCCCCTTTCGCATTCCCTTTCCCTCTGAGTGGTCTCTCTGCCCGCCTCCCCTTCCAGGTGGGGCTCCTCTGTGTTTTGGCCTCTGGTGGGTCTCTTACTGTGGGAAACTCTTCCCCGAAACCTGTCAAGGGCGCTACCCAAGCAACGGCCTCAGTCGAGCTGTCACCTGTGGTCATGTCGCTGTTCCTGCTCAGCCCCCGGCCCCTCCAACCAGACCGCGTTCTGTAGCGATACGACAAATCATCTTGTGTTCCTTGTCATGCGAGTGTCATGCCTCGCTTCACATCTCGGTGCACCACGGGCCGCACGGATGACGGGGTCCCCACAGACTCCCCCACCCATCCCTGGTGTGCAGGGGGCTCCATCACCCAGGAGTGTGTGGTGACTAATATTCATACAAGGATGACAAAAATCACTTAGTGATATCATAGCGTGTCCCCACATCCAGTGATACGCGACTCTACCAAGGGGTGACATTAACCTTGATCACTTGGTCTTGGTGTCTCCTTGGCTCCCCCATCCTAAACTTGTCTTTCCTCCTGTATAATTAACTATATTTTTGCAGGGGGTTTCTCAGTTTCACCAATATCCTTTCTCTCGAAACCTGCTGAGGGCCTCCCCGCTAAGTGTCCCCTTTGTAGCCACCGCCTCCGCTGCTGTTGCCGGACAGAAACGTTCTGATTCCACCACACCCTCTGTTATCGGTTGATTTTCTCAGTCAAGGAAGAACTCCCCCTCCACCATATATGTATTAATAGTATTTTCAAAGGTGCAGGCGCCCCCTGGTGGAGCAGCGGTCAGTCAATCATCCCAGATGTGGGGTGAGGACCACCAGTGTGAACAGCTAAATAAATTAAAATACAATAAAGATACTTCTTCCTCCTTTCTCTGCCTGCCTTCCTATTCGCCTCCATGCCTGCCTGCACCTTTCTTTTAAATACAAAATAAAGGTGGAAGCCGGCATGAAGGTGAGCAGGCAGGCAGGCAGGGAGAGACAGGAGGAAGAAGCACTTTTTATTTTAGTCGTTCATCTTGGTTGTTCCCCCTCAGCCCCAGGATGCGAACCCAGGGCCTTGGGATGTACATGGACTGCACTTGGCTGGAGGCTGTGGACCTAATCAGTACTCTACCGGGGAGCACCTTAATTTTTTTTAAAGAGAGAGAGGAAGGGAAGGAGAGAAGGAAGCAGCATGGGAGGAAAGAATGGAGGGAGGGAAGGAAGGAAGGAGAGGAGAGGAAGAAACATTTAGTCAGTTCAGATTGGTTTTTCATCGCAGTCCCAGGTCTCGAACCCAGGGCCTTGGGCTGCATGTGGTCCATGCATCGGCATCTCAGCTGCCTGAGCCACAAGGACATGCCTGTGTATTCATTTATATTGGCTTGGGTTCATATTTTCAATATGAGTCTCATTATTCAGCGAGTTATTTGAGGATCATAATTACTCAATGGGTTAGAATCTGTTACTCTCATTATGTATTTTGGTGTTGAAATTGGCCCAGATTTGGCCCGTGGAAAGCCTTCCAGCTGTTTCCTCTGAACTTCTGACAGGTCCCACGTATGTTTTTGAACACGTTCTTAACTTTCTGGCACAAGATATGTGGTGTGTGGATGAGAGACAAATGAGCTTCTATCTTCTCCCAGTTGCTGTTATCTGGAACTTTCCACCCAGCATGAAGCTCATCCCTAAAGCTGAAATTAACTCAGAACCAACCTGGTAACCAATACCAACCAAGTACTTCCACGATCATCAGTAACATTCATTGAGAGATCCATTCAGCGTTTCAGTGCACCCTCTTGGCCACCCTGTGAAATGGGGATTTCAATTTTAAATATTAAGAAAATTCCCAAGACTCAGAAGGCTAGACTCATCCACAGCTATTCAGAATTTGAACCCAGAACTGATTCCAGAATCTGAGCTTCTCGATGAAGGATACAATGTTTGCATCTAACCAAACGGACACTGGAGGATGACATGCTTTTATTATCGGGACCTATTGGAAGGATTTCCAAGTTGCTTCCAGGAAGGTGAATGGATTGGGGCAGGGCCCAGTTCTTCAAACTTTTGCAAATTTGTCTTATGTCTCAATCTCAATTTTTCTTATGTTTCAGTCCTCTGGGAAGAAAAAAAAATTCAGTTGAAATCCACGGGGTCAGATCTTTCTTCAGAAACAGGCTACTCTGCAAAGACCACCCCACAAGTTCCCTGGGATTATGCCTTAAAGATTCATGGGGAACCAAAGGTTTATGAAGATTCTTCAAAAGGTCCAAGTGAATAATCAAGAGATTGACCCATAGTGAATCTGGCTTCTGAAAAACAGGAGAGAAAGTTCCTACCAAGTTCCTATCATCTCTCATGATGGGCTCTTCCTTTTGGAGGCTGGAGAGAGAGGAGAAAGACAAATTATCATGATGGGAATCCTCAAGTGGCAGGTGTTTATTCTCTGAGACCCCGCAGTTACCATTATCTGAAATGATTCCCAAGAAAATGGGAATACTGATCTATGAAATGAGAATGGAATACATGATTTGTAAATTAGAAAAAAATCAAGATCCTCTCCAATGAACTTCGCAGCAGCATTGTCCAAGGGAGTTTTCCTGTGTTCATGTGAACAATCTGTTATGTTTGGAATTTTCTAGTAGCCATGAAAAATGGAACTGGATGCCATTGATTTAAGTCATCTGTTTTATGTAATCTGGAATGTCCAAAATATTGTCATTTCGACATGCAGTTAATATTTTAAAATATTCATGAGATACATTCTTAATTTAAGCAGGTCACTTTATGACCAGTAGCCGGCATATTGAACAGATAGGGAGGGTCCGTATCCCATCAGTGATGGGCGGTCTCTTGCCCAATGGAAAAGTGAAATTGGAAGCCTTTCCAAGGGTGTGGAATGATGACTGTGACGTGTCTACGGCTGGGCTCATCCACAAGATTTTGATCAATGAAGGTATGAAGGTGTTAAACCACCAACTGACAATGAAGTAAAGAAAATGGGTAGAGTACTACCTAGGGGTGAATGATGTCCCCCTTTTCCTTCAATCATATGTTGAAGTCTTAAGTCTTTGTACTTCAGAGTGTGACCTTATTTGGAGATGGGGTCCTTACAGAGTTGATCAAGTTAAAAAGAGGGCACTAGGGGGAGACTTCATCCCTATGATTCATTCTTAAAAAATGGGGGAAATTGGGACACAGAGGCACAGGGAGAAGATGCCATTGAGACGTCAGAGGAAGAGGTCTCGGACAGAAAAAAACAATCTGGTCAATACCTTGATCTTAGACATCTCCAGCATCAGGAGAAGATCAGTTCCTTGTTTAAGCCCGCCAGTCTGGGGGACTGTGTTACAGAACCCTATAAATGAATACAGGTGGGTTGGCTGGGGGCATCTGAAGGGAATGATTTGGAAGGATGGCACATGGTCCCTGGAAGTCTCAAGGGATGGTCTACTCTCTGCCAGCACCCACCCTGGCTGGGTCCCCAAAACTGTACCACTGAGTCATGGTGTCATGCAGGCTCCTTTTGGACAAGAATGGAGGAAAGGAGAGGAAAAGGGATGAAGAGGAGTAGCTCAAGTCTCCATCCCTTCCCACCTGTTATGGGCCAATATACTTCATGCCTTGGGTTTCTGGCATGTCCCCCAGCGTCTGATGAAAGGCCTTCTCCAAAGAGGTTACAATGAAAGAGTTGGGAATCTAATGAAAAATTCTGGATCTGCACGGGAAGATTGTTCAATGAGCACTTTGAGACAAGTCAAAGAGGCCACTAGCAGTATTGGTGGTGAATTGTCAAAGAGTTTGCATGTCCTCCCATGACCCTGTAAGAGAGCGCATGAGTTGAGGTCAAACAGTATGCAGAAACCATGGCAACCGTGTGTGTGTGTGTGTGTCCCCTCATCAGCTCAGCTCACAGACCTGCCACCACCCAGGGAACACCACCTGTGCTGACCTTGTGTGAGGCACAACCCAGGAAAGCCAGTCTCACCATCATCCGTCGAGATGGCCGAGAACTGCTGCCCTCCGAAGTCAGTGGTACAACTTGCCAATTTGCTTCCTGTATTTCCAGGTTATAAAGTGTCTCTTAATCTTTAAGGCTGGACCTATCAAGCATGGAGACACCAGTTCAGTGGTGGGGAGTGAAATAAGTCCACAGGTCCCAACATGACCGGGCAACAGGCTCTCAGTACTGAGGTCGGGCTGGCGACTGTCTGGGCCTCCATGCCTTGGGTGCATCACCAGTGTGGGGATGACGGGACCCCCCACCTCCTCCAGTGGTGAGGAGTCATGAGTTGGTGGGTGGAGAGCATGCTGAGCACTCTGCCTGATGTGGACAATGCACCCAGGAGGGCCATCACCCCCCTGATTTTGCGGAGCTTGGAGAAGATCACTCCAAGGTCACCCAGCAACTGCATGGCGGGGTAAAGACACACACTCAAGGCTCACAGGCCCCAGATCCCCAAGGGATGTGGCATGTGGGCTTCCCTCCAGGTGTCCCCAACAACCCCACCAGGATAATGCTTCCAACGTGTCGTTGTACCGACAGTCTTGGAGGGTCAAGTCATCTCTTTGCAGGGAGAGCCCAGGACTTGAACACAGGTTGTTCAAGGTCGTGTCCTTGAACCTCAGCCGTTGGGTCGCTGATGAAAACAAGGCTCCCTCCTTGGAATAAGCCCTCCCCTCATGGTGAAGGAGACAGACGAAGCAAACATACAAAGGACAATGTAAAACTATGATGTGCTGGGGAGGCAAGAAGACAGGGTACAACAACAGCTCTGACGGTGATTTACATGGTTCACCTGTTAAGGGCGATGAGAAGCCACTCTAGCTGACATGACCAGGGAAGGCCACTCTCAGGAAGTAGCAGGGTAAGGGCTGATGGATGAGAAGGAGCCATGCAGGCAAAGAATGGAAGGAAGAGGGCATTCCGGGCAAAGGAGCAGCTGGTGCAAAGGTCCTGAGGCAGGACGGTGCCCAGGGAATTGTAGGAACTGGGAAGGCGAGTCAAGGTGAACACGAGAGAGACTGTGCAGAGCCTGAGTGAAGGGTTTAGATTTTACTCTCCAAGGGCGATGAGAAGGGACTGTGTGAGCGTTGAGAGTGAGTGGTGGCAGGGAGCCGGGTACCCGTGAGCTGGGAGTGCAAGCATCCCTCTGGGGTCCCCAGATGTTACCACAGCCCACAAAAGGGCATGTCTCTGAGGGCCCTGAGGTCCTCGGCTCTCCTGGCCGCTCACCCAGCTCTCTGCCATTGATGGAGAAGTCCTTCTCTAGGATGACCCATTTCTGAATCTTCTGCGCGTTGGAGATGGCTTCCTGATTCACCTCGTTGATGCCCTGCTGGATGGCCGCGAAGACCAGCGGGTCCTTGAGCTCCAAGATCTCTTTCACGGTGGTCGCCTGGCTGCCCAGTTTCTGGCAGAACTTGAGGGCCTCGTTACTCAGCTCGTTCAGTGGTTCTCCGCTCAATGGGTCCATCTCACACTGGTCCAGGTCATCCCTGTCACCACACCCAGCAACCACCCGCATCCCCTGGCCAGCCCGGAGGACCAAGGCTAGTTCCTGGAGAGTTGCACCCTCCAGACTCAAGACACGCACCCTCTGTATCCCAGGGACACGCCCCCTTCGGCACCTGGAGACAAGCCCCCAACGGACGCCCCGATACACGCCCCATCCAGATCCCGAAGACACGCCCCCGAGCCTGCAGACCCGGAGACACGCCCCCGACGCTAAAGGCACGCCCCTCCGGACCCCGGAGACATGCCCCCTCCCCAGCCCGCAAGACCCCATGTTACCTTCAAGATCAGCAGGATGGCCAGAAATTTCACTTTGTCACCCACTATCGTGGCGTCACTGACGATGGGAAGCTTCTCCTTCACTTTGTTCTCGATGGGGATGGGGGAGACGTTCTCGCCGCCTCTGGTGATGAGGATTTCTGGATCAAAGCACGGGCTCCGTGTGGGTTCGACCGCGATACCAAAAAAAAAAAACACCCACGCGGCTCTTGGGGGACAGGAGGGGTCAGGCCTCTGAATGCACGTGGAACACCCCAGGGTCAGAGCAGGACCCAGGCCTCGGCCAGGCCTGTGTCCTTGACCCTCCTCCAGACACAACCCAAAGCCACTTTCTCTGGCGCCTCTATGCATCGCCTCAAGTTCCCATCAAGGGGACACCTCCTGTATGCTCCTCCTGGACACACTGGACGCAAAACCTGACGAGCTCCTTGCCTCTTTCTTGGTCGCCCCAGACCCGACAATTCGTCTTGCTGGGAAGACTGAAATCCGGCTGACTGTGTCCTGTCTGCCTCGTCCTTCTTTCATCGCTTGAACCCCCAGAGAACCGGTTAGCCTCATCCCCGCGACATGTGTCCTACAGTCCCCTCTATTAGGATATGACAGTCACAGCACTCATCAGTAGGATGAGATAAAGGACAGCTTCGGGGTCATCTGCCCAGCGGCTCCTCCTTGGGACAGACGCACCCTGATGTTCCTTTAGGAACACTCTCCATCTTTAACTCCTGGCGTGAGAACTGGGTGGACAGCAGCGGTGCACACCTGACCGGGTCTGACCAATCAGCTAATACCATCCTCTCCAGGGATCCCTAGACGCACCCAAGAGGAGCCAGTGCTCCTTAAGTCTCGCTGAAATTATGGGGAATCATGCACTCTTGTCTCTTGAGGGTTTGGATGAACAGAGACTGTTCATAGCCCCGCTGTCATCACCAAATGGGGAAAAAAAGCCTCTTCAAAAATGGCACCGTGGGCACACCCTGGTGACTCAGATGTTAAGCCAGTGGCTGGGGGGTGTGAACCACGTAAAGAATAAGGACCTGTGTTGGAGACCCGGAGCCAGGGGGAACAATCAAAACAAATATATATATATATATATATATATATATATATATATATATATATTTTAACTCCTGTCTCTTCTGTCTGCCCAACATCAGATGAATGGATCAAGAAGAGGTGGTCCATATACACAATGGACACTACACAGCCCTTAGAAGAGATGAAACCCTGTCATGTGAATCAACATGGATGGAGCTAGAGGGGATGATGCTCAGTGAAACAAGTCAAAAGAAGAAAGGTAGATACCAGGTGACCTCATGCATAGGTAGAATGGGAAAAGACAAAACAAAGAAACAGATTAAACAAAACTAACCCTTGGACACATAGAACTAAAGTTACCAATAAGGAATGGGACGGGGGTGGTGGAGCCCACTGGACAAGGGTGAAGACACTTGGTGATGTGGTGGAGGGCAGAGTTTGTGGACATTTATCTGAGGAAAGGGGAAACTGCACCTATGGGGAACTACACATGTGAGTTTATTTTAATTTGTAAAACAAAGTCACTGCAATAAAATACTAATAAAATAAAATAAAAATGTACAACTAAATAAATACTTATTTCTCCTCTCTAAAAACAAGCACCAACACAGAAAATAGCTCTGCAATGGAAAGATAAAGAGCTTCCTTGTGACAGTTTGACACCTAGATCCAGCCATGCCTGAAGCTCACAATTTTTTGATTTTTCTAGTTTTGAGCACAGAGTTTCACGGCTGCCTCAGATGGGCTTTCTGTGATTTGCAAACATAATACTGACACAGCTGACTATATGAATAGTCAGGATCTGTCAAACTCAGCAAATCTTCTACCTCAGAGGTTGGCAAACAACATCCTGGAGAGATAGTCCAGCCTCTCATATGTTTTTGTATAGCCACAAGCCAAAATTTTTTTTTTCATTCTTACAGGGTTGGAAGGAAATCCCAAGAACGACACTGTTGGAGACGCACAGCAATGATAGGATGTTGAGCGTGGTACACGGGTGTCTTGGCTGCTTTCGAACTACAACCATTCAGCTAAACCACAGTGAGAGAGACCAGGTGTCCTGCAAATTCCCAAACAATTACACTTGGGTCCTCTGCGGGCAAATCTGGCTGATCCCTGCTCTCTATCATTTCATTTAACCTGCACTTGGTTATTGTAACTGGTGGTGTTTTTAAAGGAAAAGTGCAAGCAGGAATGGAGGTGAGCAGAGGCAGGCAGGCAGGATGAGAGAGAAAGAAGCAGCCTTTACTGATTTTATTTGGTTGTTCCTGCCGGTCCTAAGACACCCCACTAGGGGGCGCTACTCGGGTGGTTATGATCCTCCAATTGCAGTTGAGGAAAAGAGGCTTCAGAGCTAGTGTGAGTGTCTCTTCTGAATCCTGCCTGCTGAGGGTTAAATATTGGACCATGCTAGGAGGTGCAGTCTGGGGGTGTCCCTGTACATCTGCGTGAAACCCCTACCCCCCAATAGGGGAATCCCCGCCCCCAGCACAGTACCTTTAATGCGGCCCGTGATGTAGAGAAACCCCTATGAACCCAAGCAGCCCAGGTCCCCAGAGTGCAGCCAGCCTTCTTCGTCGAAGGCGCCCACCGTCTCCTCCTCGCTCTCCAAGTAACTCATGAAGACATGGCGGCCCCAGAGGCACACTTCCCCAGTGCCATTCTTGTTCTGACCGTACACCATACTCTTACACCCAGTCAAGACTTTGCCACAGCTGCTGGGGAGACAGGAAGGGTGGGAACTGAGGCTCAGAGAAAGGACGTCACCCAGTTAGGTCAGCGTGAGTCTGCCTGCAGCCCAGTTTTCTAATACTCACCCCCAGGACAGCTCTGCGCCCCACTCCCCAGGATCCAGGGGGCAGAAGGAGGACTTTACTGAATGAATGAGGCAAATCTGAAACATTTTGTGAGCTGGGAAACCAGTCAAGTTGTCAGTATTTTTGTTGTTTTTTTTTTTCACTCCCTCGTATATGAGAGAACAAATGAACAACAAAACGCCTTCATCTTTTAGAAAACAGATATTGAACTTGCATTCAATCACTGGGGGAGGCGATTCTAGGTAAGAACCCCAACTGAAACCTTTGTGGAGGTTAAGGCTACATCCACAAGACAGAATAGCACTATCTGAAATCTGGATTTTTGTATGACTCCTATTTCTAGAGACAGCGCTTGAGAGGGTGGCTTGAGGATGCAGAAAAGGGAGGATTTTTTTATTGCCTTGCTGGAAGGTCCTCTGGTTTGCGGTTAAATAGAGGTATTCTCTTAGATGGCAAGAGAAGAAAAAAAAAAGCATTGCCAAGGAGCTTAAAATGTTCAAAGAGCCACCTCCGACTTCCCCATTGAAGTCCTTTCTAGGAAAAAACAAACAACCTGAAGTTCTAGAAAAAAAGATGGATATATTCAGTCATATAAAGACACAATGTTTGGCACACCAAAAAGCACCTTTCTACCAAAATACCAATGAACAGACCTAAGGGTAAAATATTTGCAAAACCTATCTTAGACAAAGGGCTGTTTTCCCTAATATGTAAAGAGTATCAACAAAACAACAAGAAAAGGACTAGTAATCTAGTTTTCAAAATGGCCCCATGATATGGTCAGATAATTCAGAGAAAAGAAAATATGTATGAAAAGATTTTTTTCAATGTTATTCATAACGAAAGGAATGGGATGAAAGTTGGATTGAGTTGCCATTTTTTCACCAACTGATTTAGCAAAACATAGGGTGTATATACACCCTATATTATCATCTCTTGTGACTTTTCTCCAAAAGTCCTAACTATCCATGAGTAAGGAGACTAGATAAATTGTGTGTGTGTGTGTGTGTGTGCCCACCTGTGGAATAGTATACAGCTGTTAAAAATGACACGCCTCTTTACACAGATATGGAACATTCTCTCTGAGATAAGAATCCCTTACTCACCAAGTCCATTTGGTTTCTGAGCTTGGATGGTGTCAGACAAGGCTGAATAGAAGTTCAATCCAAACAGTAAGAGACACAGACCCAAACAGTGAGGGATACCATGTTCTTGGAATTGATTGGGTCCCTCAGCTCCAAATACCAAGTAATAGTTGAGAGGGGGAGTTTTGGGTCCATTTTAACATGGAAAATGCTTTCATTTGGGATAAAAGCATAGATGCGAAGGTACAGCTTCTAATTCTGTTTTCCCTCTGTGAAGGTGTTATGAGTTCAATTCATTCCTCTCCTCCCCCAAGCAGAGGATGAAATCCTAACCCCCCAGAACCTCAGGATGAGACCTTGTTGGAAACAGATGCAGTTAGCTCCATTAAGATGAGGGCATACTGCTGGAGTGTGGCCCCAAATCCAAGGTGATTGGTGTCCCTATAAAAAGAAATTTGGACACAGACACGCACACAGGGAAAATTCCACACAGAGATGCAGGCAGAGACAGGGTGATGTTTCTTCAAGTTGAAGAGCGCCAAAGATTGCCAAATGAGCACCAGAGATTGGGAGAAAAGTCTGGAACTGATTCTCCCTCAAAGGCTTCAGAAAGAAGCAGCTCTATCAACACCCTGATGGGGGACTTCTAGTCTCCAGAATTGTGAAATGATCAGTATCTGTTGTTGATACACGTAGAATTATGTTACTGTAATTCTTGAAAATTCAGAGAGATGAACTGATTCCTGCCTGGATCAGTGGTTGGGTCAGTCACCTCCGGAGGAGCGCAGGCCACATACCCTTGGTTTCGAGTCCTGGGCTTGGGAGGGAACAATCATTTGAACAACCAGAGAAACGTAAGGTCAAATGCTTCCTCCTTCTCCTCCTCTCTGCCTACCTGCCTGCTCACCTTCATTCCTGCCTGCACCTGTCCTTGAAAACAAAGGAAGGTAGTTAAAGATGAGACTGGCACTTGGATGGAGAGAATGTCACTTCTCTTGAGCAAAAGATCACTGTGGTCTAGGAACAAACATCCATCTGGCTTTGCAGAAAACAGACACCGATAAGATGATGGAGATTAGAGAGGGAGAGGGAGAGGTGTCAGGCCACCCCCGCCCCGAAGGCCAGGTAAAGGAGAAAGGCGCAGAAGATGATTTTGTCAGATTGGGACGACGGGAATTCGTTTTTGTGAAATTCAAAGGCAGACGGAAGCTGGCCACGCAGGAGAGGAGAGCTCGGAGGTGCCACATGGCAGGCAGGGAGGCTAAATCCAGATATTCCGAAAAGGAACATTCCTCTCAGATGCCAACTAGCCCCTTCCTGGGTATTCTTTTTATTTCAGGATGACTGGGTTCAGTCCTGGAGCAGGGTGAGCTGAGCTTGGGAGAAAGCCAGAAAGGGCTTGCGGACGCATTTGCGATGGCTTGAGGCAAGGTCCCAAGATCTCCGCAGGGAACCCGGGGGTGGGCTGCCTGGAGGCAGGCGGTGCAGGTGACAAACACAGGGACAGCGTGGCCCATGCCGAGGACCCTTCCCCTTCCCCCAACCCGCACAATCCCGGGCTTCGGAGGACCAGGGGTCTTCCCGGGAGGCGGGCACCTTAGGATCCTGTAGTTTTCATTGATGGAGATGGTGTGCGGCCCCGAGCTCTCGCTCATCCCATACATCTCCCCAACAGGGATGTCCAGGCTTAAAAAGAACTCGCTGGTGTCTTGCGGGAGGGGTGCAGCGGCACTGATGAAAAAGTGACAGTGGTCGAGGCCGAGGGAGCTCCTAACTCGGTTGAACACCAGGGATTTGGCCATGCGGTAGCCCATAGTAATTTCGTGAGTCCTGTGAATGAGAAGCAGAAGGAAAACACCAAAACCCCGTGACCAAAGGCCCCAGCTGGCGAAGGCTGAGCCCCGGCCTCTGCGCCCCCGCCCATGCCTCCGCCTACCCCAGCATCTTCTTCATGTTGAATCTTAAGCCATTAGCCCTCGCCCAGGAAACCACCTTCTTCCTTAAGTTCGAGGATCGGGTGCCTGCTTCCTTGATGCTCTCTTGCATCTTCTGCCAAATTCGGGGCACCCCCAGGAAAGCAGTCGGCTTCACCTCCTGCAAAGTGTTGATCAGGGTGCCCTATAGGAGACAGAGTAGGGTTACTCGTATCTGGACAGTCCCCAGACCCCAGACTGTCCATCACTCGCCAAGCAGGCCGCACAGCCCAGGAGAACCTTCTCTTGCTTCTGATTGGCCCAGGGAAAGCGGCTGACCCATAGAAGCCAACCCATTGGTTGGCTAGCGGCCAATCAGAGGGGCGCCCGCTCTCTAGGGTTTCGGTGGTCCCTTCAGGAACCACCCTTCTTTTGCAAGGCAACACGATCCACATTTCAAATGCAACTTCACTTCTGTGGGTGGAGGAATTTAGCTGAAGGAATTTAGCAGAGACATAGTCTATAATGGTGTTTGGTCCTGGCAGTATTTAGTCATCAAACGGAAACAGGCTGCCCGGTCAACGATAAGAGATGAGCAAAAGAAACTGGCCCAGGTACGCAGTGGACTAGCATGCATCAGTGAAAAAGATGCAAGATAAACCACGAGGAGAAGGACAGAGAGCTTGCGCTGTAACCCCTATATGGCGTATAGAGAAAGATAGCAAAGAAATGAATGGAATGAAACAAAAATCAACTTAAAAAATGAATTAAATCAAGCAAGAATAGACTTTTAGCAAAAACACAAAAAGCAGAATCAGTGGGTACATCCATCTATTCTCTATCCATTCATCCATCCATCTTCCCATCATCCATCCATCCTTTCATCCTTCTTCTCATCCATCCATCCAACCATCCATCAGTTCATCCATCCTCCCTCCCTCCCATCCATCCATTCATCCATCCATCATCTATCTTCTATCCACCCATCCGTTCATTTATCCAGCTATCATCTATCTTCTATCCATCCATTCATCCTTCCAGCCAACCACCCAACCATTTGTCATTCATCGTCTATTTTCCATCCATCCATCCATCCATCCATCCATGCATCTTTCTGTCCACCCACCCATCCATCCATCCATTCATTCATCCTCCCTCCCATTCATTCATCCATGTATCCATCATCTACCTGTCTTCTATTCCATTAACCCACCATCCATCCATCATCCATCTATCCATCAACTATCTATCTGACATTTATATATGTGTATTTATGTGTGTGTGTGTGTGTGTGTGTGTGTATATATATATATATATATACAGCATTGAGGCAAAAATGTATTTATGGAGTGTCTGTCTCAGACACTGAGAATAGACATGTGACCCATTAGAGGAACCAGGGAGATATTTAAGTGGAGGACTAAACGATGAGAAGTCAGACATGAAAGAAAAAAACCAGGAGAACGACCTTTCTAGAAGGAATTACAAAGTCCCTAAGACTTAGCCTGCTTGACAGAGAATGTGGAAGGCACGATCACGATTCCCCAAAGATCCACATTCAAATCTCCAGCACCTGTGACTATGTTCTCTTTTGCTAAATGGCCATTGCAGATGTGATTAGGTTAAGGGTCTTGAAATGGAGAGTAACCTGTATTCTCCAAGTGGATTCAAGATCATCAGAGGGGAACCCATGAGAGTGAGCCCCATGAGAGTGAGCATGAGGATAAGAGAAGGAATGGGGGCAATGGAAGCAGAG
>RJWH01010349.1:0-17176 GCA_004363575.1 Solenodon paradoxus
TGATGTGCTTGGAGAGAGGTGTATTTCTAAATACATTATAAAGATAATAAATGACCTAAATTTCCACCCTGAGGTACAGAGAGGGCAAAATGAAACAAAAGGGGAAATATTAAAAATGCAAACAATAGAGTTATTTAACAAGCCACAAGTGAACTCTGCAAAGCTCACTAACTGCAACAAGCCCTGATAAGAGAACACAAAGCCAGGAGGAATGGGCATGCATCCACTATAGAGCCTGAAAATGTTCAAAGAATGATAGGACAGAGTGAATACTTCATTCTAAGCAGTTTGACAATATAGAGCAAATACTCAGTGTCTGCAGTAACACTGGCAACCATAACAGACACAATAATAATCCAATGCTGAGATCTCTTACCCGGTAACTGCACTATGATGAGAACTTCTCCATGGATCCAGTCACACGGCCCGTTGGTGACTCCATCCTCCCCATGTGGACAGCACTGTAAGATATACCAAAGGTGATTTGCTTCCAGGCACCAGGCAGGAAATGAATGAAGACGCATAAGGTGCCAAGAGCCAAGACGACAAGCATGAATCAGACAAACAGCTGGGAGGTGTGGAAAAGTCTCATCTAGCTATTTACCCACTGTCTCATGCCATTTGTTGTTGCCCCAGACCTGTGACGACACAACGGGGCTTCTTGACATAGATGTCCTCCAAGAGAGGAGGGACATGGGATTGCCTGCCAAAGCCAGGCACAACAGTCAGGGAACAGAATCCACACTTAGGGTTTGAGTTAAGAGTTAACCATCTGGTCCCCTGCTGAGATGGAGGAAATTGGCTTCCTGAAGTTGGCCCCATGCTCTTTACCTTTAACAGGGAGGACACTGTGAACAGAAAAGGGTAAATACCTCAACTTGGTCAGGAGAGCTTAAAGAGACTATTCTCGAAGGAACACCTACAAAGGAGTACCACCCTGCTGCCTGGATCAAGCCAAAGTGAGGAAGAGCCAAGTACCCTGGTTGGCATGCAAGCATGGAATCCCAGGTACCTCACAATGATGGGCGGGTCACCCTGAGACAACTGGTCATGTGTGGTGGGGCTCTGGGGTGTACTTCCTGATCAAATTCACGCTGTTGTGGCAGGGCCGAGCAGAACACCCTAGGGTCAATGTTGCACTATGGTGGTGGGACAAGACATGGGATTTGCAGGGGTCTGAGCCTGGAATCATGTGATCTGCTTCAAGCTGTGAAGATGAGCCACCCTGCTAGAGTCTGCAGGTGGGATCCAGACTCCATTCAGGGCCACACTGGAGTCGATGCTGGTTTTCTGATTGGACAAGGACACTCCTTGTCAGACTGTCAGATACCATTCCCCGGAGACCACTGTAGCCCTCCCTCACACTTGTCCCTTAGTCAGCTGTATCTTCTACTGGACAAGGACAGAGTTGTGTCTAGACCTAGGCTACTGTATACTTGATTTCCAATGCATACATTAGCTGGAGCGCAGTTAAATAAAGTTATGTTCATTCCACAACCCGCAGTGCAGAAGCATGATTCATACAATTGTACCTTGATATGGCACATACTTCCCAATAAATATCACTCAGAAGTGACAGAATGGATTGAAATGTTCATTCCATCTCTAAAATATTCGTAAAGCCAACAGTGTTGGCATGTTCTTAATGCATAAGTCTTTTTTACTCTTTACCACAGATTTATCTACCTATTGTTACAGAAAACTCCCTAATTAGTGCTGTTGCATTATGCTGAGTTTTCAAAGGACTACTTTTTTGAAGTTATTTTTCTTTTCATTTAGCTTTTGTTTAAAATTTGAAAACTAGGATCAAGAATTTAATTCTGGAGCAGAAAATGCTATACTTGTTCTTGATGTAGGAGTGTGTATCAAAAAATTGTGATTTGAGAAATCGTGAAAATATTGGAACTTACTTTCTAACAGGAACAAAATAAAATAATTATAAAAATGATTTTAATTGTGACCAACACAGAGATGGATAAAATTATAGACAAAATCTCTGAACCACTTTGGTGAAAAGCATTCTTTACGTTATTTTAAATGATTAGAATAAATTAAGATTTGTCTCATAGAAGTATTAAAGATAAAGTTTGAATAGATTAATTAAATTAGACATGTACTCAGGTAATAAAAGTGGATAAAATATGCAGAGCTTTGGAAGTCATTATACAAGTGTTTAACTTTATTTTGAGGGCAAAGGTAAGTTATAGAAACACTGTAATAGGAGAAGACAAACTTATTTTTAAGGATATAAAAATAACATCGTACTTCTGTGTGTGAAACAAAAATATTACATTACTTGGGAAAAACAAGAGGTGGAAAGAGTTATGTGTAGAATTATACAGTTTTTAAACTTACATATATCTAAAAATGGAAAACATTCATGTGTATATATAGCTATAAATTAGAATTGCAGTACTCTGAATTATTAAAAGAATGAAAGCAGTTACATTGCCTTGAGAGCCTGTATTTCAAGAAGAGGAATAAAATGGAATCAGGGAGAATTTCAACAATTAAAAATTGATTAGGAAATGACCTGATTTCAGAATTAAAACTAGAAACAAGGAGTATAGCAGTGTGAGGGACATCTTGAGAACAGGTTCCATTGTATGCTGGGTACTGTGATAAAATTACTCTTTGGTGAATACCTTATCTGAAAAAAAGTCCTGTATCGCTTAAGGCTGAATTTTTTTCTAGAGGTAACCTGAAAATGACTAATTAATGTGAAGATATAAAGGCCAATCTTTTGCATCAACTTACACTGGAACTTTATACCACTCTGAGTGTGATCTCATCTCTAATATCACCATAGGATGAAGTTCCATACAGCTCACTCTCTTTGCCCTGTGATGTTTTTCCCCACCCCTCCTGGGCATTAATCCCAAGAAAATTTAATAAGAAATATACTTCTTATTATCCATATGAAATCTCCTAGAGAACACCATCTTATAGTACATGAGAGACTATGTTTTCAGAAAAAACATGCACCAAATTACATCTAGCAGTCTTGTATACTCAAGAAATTGTGCTGGTATAGAAGCATCATTGTGACCAACTCATTGATTTCATCATGATTTAAGATATGTTTGAATCATGAAAGCAGCAGCAATGATATTGAAGAAGGAGTAAGTAATAAGTAAAGGCAGGATCAGTTGTATTGATAATCTGATTGAAAAGATTAAAAGGAAAATATTGAGTCTGTTAAATGCATGGATCATTTAAGGTGAAGTAAACTGGATCATTTAATCTGTAATTCTGAGCACATTGAGGAAGCAGTCTTTTATAGATTTGTGTGGGCTGGTTTAGAGAATGTGACACCACCATTTCCATTCCATGAGTTCCGTTCGTCTCAGGAAGAAAAGGCAGAGCAAGAGGAACCAAGAATTATTTAGAAGGTAGTGCGAAGTGCGTAAGTTTGAAACAGTCATTTTGAAGAATAATGGATTGATTTGAAACAGAAATGTATTTTTATTGGCAGCATTGGGAATTCAGTTGAGTGCAATGTAATCAATATGTGGTGAAAATGTAGGCAATCAAATATTCTATTGTTTTCATGTCTAATGTAATTGCCACACATTTTTGGTTGCTTGGAAAATGGTACTTGTGATGAAAACATCTTTTTGAGTTTTTTTGTCTCTTCCCTTTAGAAAAAGCTATTCAGAGATACTTGAAATAATCTTTCATAAAAAACATACCCAATAAACTTACATAACCATTTTCTTTGTTGGAGAATACTTCCTAATGAGTTGCATTCTTAATACACCTAAGAGGAAGGAACTTACTTGACCTATAAAAGGAAAATAGCTTATGATTGTAATAATATACATATATACTTAAAATCAGTCTAAATTTACTGTTGAGTTTCTGAGTTAGAATGTGACTAATGAGGAAAAATAATATATGTGTATAGTACAATTAATAGCTTAGTGTTTATTTGCATGGAGAATGTGAGTGGATACATAGTACAAATTAATCATATCCTCTACAGAGATGATCAAAATCTGCTTTAGAAAATAAACTGCATGACATCTTTAAGCTTCCGTTATTTTTTTAAAATTGCATGGATGTTGATGTTATTCCAGTTACATAGTATCTATTTTGAATTAAAATAAATGCAGTCATCTAAGGATGATTTTTAAATTTTTATGTTCATGGGAAAGACTGAAGTATATTTTTCATCATATTTAATGTATTTATAGATTTTTGAAAGCTATCCTTCCTTAGATGTTTAATTACTAATCTATTTCATTTTTAAATATAAAAATCTAACAATTATTTTGAGTTTTGAATATTTGTTCTTTTACCAGATGCAGACTGCTTCAAATATCAAAATATATTAATCAATTTAAGTGTTTACAGTGTTTGCTGGCTGAGGAGAAAAACAGAAGAGAGAATGAATAAAAAACAAATTAGAATTATTCTGACTTTAAAACTCTCAAACAAGAAAAAATTTGTTAGATGGCAATTAATGAATGTCATCCAAAGTTTATTATCCTAGAAAACACTCACAGTAAAAAGAGCCACTTAAAATATACTAATGTGCCAGAAACAAATTATAGATGAGTTAATTTCATCCAAACTTTAAATACAATCATTTTGTGTTTTTGAGAAAGTTTAGTAAAGAATTCTAAAGTGATCAGCTTACAGAATGGATAAAATATGTAAATTATTACAGTACCACAATTCAAATAAATGAAATGAGCAAAATACTTGATTTTTGATGTATGATATGTAGATATATATAGGAATTTTGATAAAAGTTTTTCTTTTAGAAGCATAACCAAATGTTTATAGGTATGCAGAGGTATTTGAGCATCACAGATCAAAATGGAAACTGACTAGAAAAGAGTGCAACAATTAACATGTATTCCTCGAAAGACTGTTCCACAAAGGAAGTATTTTAATGCTGCATTGTATGTATAAAATATTAGCTTAAAATTTTTTTGTTTGAATTTCACAAAATTTAGACTTTTTACTCTTAATAAACAGTTTCTGAATCTTGCAAATGAAAAAGGAAAGAACATCCGAGTTTCTAAAATGACATTTTTTGACTTTTAAGAAATTAAAAATCATGCATATAAAAGTATTTCATGTATGTATATAAATGTAGTCTGCTGTATTTCCACTATAACAAGTCCCAAAAGCTTTTGTCTATTAATATAGGAGAGTCCTGACATGTAAGGAAATGATTTTGCTTTTAGGAAGTTATTTTCCTTTTTCCTGTTGTTTGCTGGAATATCCCTTCCCTTTCTACTAGAAAGTGTGTCCTTTGGGCGCTAGAGATTTAATTGGTCCTTATTACTCACTGATTTGCTTATTAGTCAGTGCTTCAGGGCCAGTGGAGGTGAGTAATAAAAGTTACTGAGTATGAGGTCCAAAATCATCCTTCAGATTTTATAACCTTCCCTTAGTCCTGCAGAAATTGGATCCTCTACTTTCCAAAGACCCTGACTTGAAGAGAGCTAAAATCCACTGCAGCCACTCTGGGTTGGTCATTCTTTGAAGATGGAGCCCTAGAATTCAGACCCCATATCTTAATCAACAATTCAATGGCAGAAAACAACACTTATACAAAATCAACTCTGACTTTCATTCAAGCCTTCAAGGAGCAATCTTTATTTAATTTGCATCTTATGCTGTGGTAGGATACTAAGTATGGAGTAAATATTGGGCAAATAGTATTGGACATTTTGGAATCTATGTTATTGAGTGACTATGTTAAATTTCCTTAAAATCGTTGGCCTCACTTGGTACCTTTGCAGTTCATGTGTTTCTCTTTCTCTATTCGTATGGATTCATAAAGTTGCACCATATTATTGAGTGTTGTGGTTTATAACCTAATCACCAATTAACAGTTATTTTTTGTGTCTCACTATTGGTGAGTAAGGCTGCCTTCATTCAGTCATCTATGTTCTTCCTAAAATGGATAGGTTTCTAAATAAAAGACAGGCAATGTTTATTCAGAAGTGCATCAGAACAATCCATAATTGCTTTTACCGCTAGATAAATTCTTATTTCTAAGGTTTGAAAAAGTAAAATCACATTTACTATAGTTCTCATTTTTATAAATATTAATATGTCACTGTAGGATACAGTTGAATTATGGGTGGTGTATACTAAATCATAGTCACAGGCATTAGTACATTCATTCATTTAATGAATACTTTTTAAGTTTTTATTGTGTAACTCTTGTGTCTTTGGAGATTGAAATGTGACCCAGAGATACAGGGCTTTACCCTCATAGATCTTAGAGTATAACAAAGGAAATAGACTAAACTCTAATACAGAAGTGTCAAAATGAAATACTTAAAAATTGAAATAAGTGTCCATGACTTAAGTACACAGAAAAATTCTATAAAAGAAATCATATCTTGTGAGAGAGAAGTTGTTTAGATAATTTTTAGGAATTTTCATTTAAAATGAAATTTTCATTTAAAATGTTCGGGTTAAGGAAAGTGTCCCAGAAATAAACAGTAAATACAAAGATCTTTGATTAGAAAATTACTGTGCTGTTTGACAAAATCAAATAGCAGCTAAGTTGGAAGTAGAAAGGTTGTAAGAAGATAAGTCAAATGTGCTATTCCAATTTTATTACAAACCATATACAGTATGTGTAAATATTGAAGTTTGCTATTTTCTTTATGAAAACAGAATTTTAAGATAATGAAAATATTGTTTTTAAAACTCCTTTTACATTTTATTTTTATAGAAAAAAATCTGGCTATCGACTGCCTGTGTGCAGCATAATGCAGCATTGTATTTCATGCTTTTATGGTGTGACATCTTTGAAGCATGATTTTAGAAAAACACTTTTGCTAACTTGTCAGATTAACTGTGATCATCTATAGTACTATTTTCAGATACTATTATATAAAGATTATTTCTATTCTTTTATTGTGTTTACATTTCACCATTTCTTAAATGTCACTGAGGAACAGGGATGAACATGGAGCCTGTAGCTCTATGCTTCAGAAGCTATGATTAAAGAAGTGAGTGAAGCTCAATCAGATCTCTAAAAATAGTCATGTAGGATTACAGAAATTCTGAAGAGACAAACTATAGAGAAAGCACTGAATGAACTATATTATTTTATATGTGGAGAATGCCCAAATAGGTCTTTGAGCCACTTATATTATTTTTCAATTTCAGTCCCAAAGTTTTTCAGTCAAAATAACATTTGCTTTGTATCCTTCATTTGTATGTTTTAGAAATTATTATTTACATAGAAATGGATTAATTCTATCTCCAAATTCAACAGCTTTCCAGAGATATATTTTATAAAATATTTCAGGAAAATTTTTGCTTAAATTTAGTTTCTATATTGAAATGATCTTTCCTGACTCAGTTTATTCATTTTTAGTCAAGTGTGTTTCAATGAATTATTGCTACCAAGCTCTATTTAGAGTAACTATCTGGTTTAATCCCCATTTGTCTTTGCTGTGAAATACACCCAAAGTTGTTGTTACAATACTCAGCTCTGACTCTCAGAACATTGTGTGCACAGTCAGAAATTGAGTGGGTCCCTGTTCAAGCTCCTCCATACACTGTTCTTTATTCCCATAGGAGGAGCCTGTGTGCTACACGATTTAGTTGAATTTTAGAGTGTGTGGTTCTGTTTGTAAATGGAAACAGAATTACAATTTTCCTAGTACTTGTCAGGGACCATAACTCAAATTCAATTAACTTGATAACTTTTCAACATTTGGCTAGGGATAATAGTATTTATGGATGATGGTCTGGAGGAAATGCAATCATCCATTTTAGTATGTAATCTATGATCTATTTCAGGATTAGGGAGAATCGCCTAAGTGGTCTCCCACACTGGGCCCACTGCATTTGCTTCTTTTTGAGCTGTGCTTTGCTATCTTGAGATAATATTCTATGAGATTTCATGGGAAAATATTTAATCTTATTTCATATTGGCATTTTTCTCAAATAACTTTATGCACATTCCTGTTAATGGCTATATTCTTTCGTTTCTTTACAGCAACAAAGCTTAAAATAAAATAATATTCTACCTTGATTGAGTACTTGATTTGTCTGATCATCCGTTTGTTAATTGACCACATTTCTGGTTCCAGTTTGTTTTCTTATTTTTATTTTATAAAGGAGCTCTTTAAAGAATTCAAATATTTATCTTATGGTATTGTATGTATCTACAAAAAGTAAAACTATCAGGGAGCAAAGTCATGTACAGATACCCTTATGGTTTTATTGAGGCTATAATTAATTATAAAAATATTTTATAGTTGAACAGTCTGTAACTTAGATAAGTAATAATTAAATACAGTGTAATTACACACAGGCTGAATTCTCAAAAAAACAATGATTTTGGAAATCATGCTAATTATATTTCAGTGTAGTGAGATTGGATTTGTGGATTATTGATGCATTGATTTTACTACGAAATATATTGCTAAATAGGAATTGAAAGGATGGAGAGTAAATAAAAGGGCTGAAAATACTAGGATAACATCTGAAGCAATATACCCATTAGTAAAAGCTGGTGCCTCCCCTCCCTCTCTTTTTCATAAAGAAATGATGCAAACTGACCTCAATATATCTTTGTAACATCAATGCATGTTCGTGACATGCAGGTTTCTGTAAGTGAAGATAGGCACCCTAAAAGTGAGGAAAAAATAATCAGCTTGAACTATTGATACATGGACTGGATCCATATGTAATCTAACATAATTATTCTGGGATTTTGAGTGATGATGATTTTCAAAGATAATTGCATCATAATAGAATAACTTCATGGAAAGATAATTTAATACAATTTAGATGTTTGTTGTCAAAAAGTCATCTTGATTTCAGTCTTGAGACCAGAAAAACATGTATATATACACATGTGTGTAACAAATATATATATAGAATGTCTGTAAAATATACTTCATATTACTATACTCATAGTAAAGATTCCTGGGCTTTTTCAACATCATTTAAGTCATATCTGAATTATTTAACAATATTGAAGTATAACATGAAGGAATATACTTCTTATATGAAAATGAGTATATTACAACTATCAGTTATTTATTAAAGTGGTTTTAAAAGATTACTAATTTATCAAAAAATAGTTGCTCAATAATAATGACTACAATTTATTAAATGTACACTTTATACTGAACATTACATTAGATATTGTATTTTAATCTACCATCTCAATCCTCTTAAAATATGTTATTGAATGCATTAACATTGTATGAATGAAAAAATGAGACTTTTTTGTATTCTCAATAGGTTTTTGACACTAAAATACACTTGAAGTCATATGTCTTAACAAGTATGCACATTATTTCTGGACAATCTTTGTGCATGCACAAAATGGAAAATGATTATGAATGAGTGAACAGAACTATAAATACCAGCAGGATGAAGCTGAAGGATATACTGTTGGATGAAAATAGCACATCACAGTAAGACAAGCAATACTTGAGTTTATTTGATTCAAATTTAAAAACACACATTACTAAAAAACATGTACGTGTTAGATATTATGGTGAAAATATTAATATGAATAAGTAATAAATAAATAATACAAGATAGTATTAACCTCTGTGGGGTAGTGTGATGTAATTATGGGAAGCTGTCTACAGAGAGCCTCATGGATTTAGGCATTTTTTTACCTTGAGTTAGTTGATTGTTTATCTATATGAAGGCTGTTTTTCATTTTAGTCATAATGATTCACTCATTCATTATTAGTGAATGTGTATGAAATACTCCAAAAAGAAAGAATGGAAAATTGTTTGGAACTGAAATGTTATCATCCATTCCTGGGTTTCCTGATTTATTATTTCTACATACTCACCCTAAACTTCTTTTGTAGAAGCTATTATCCATTGTCCTCTCATTCCTGGATTTTTTTCAATTGACAAAGAAATCTGAAAGTGATTTCTAACTCTAAAACATAGTAAAATTTCATTGCTGATTTTCCTCTTATTTTAGAACAAATTTGGGTATTTGAAAGTATGCTTTTATTAATAAGCAAATATTGTCATAACTTTGAGAATGATATGCTTTTATATTTTAGCATTTTGAATATATTATATATGAAAACGGTTCTTTATGATTAAAGTGTTATCCCATTTTAATAAGTCACAAGAAAGATTATAGGACACTATAATTTATCTTTTATACTGTAAT
The DNA here is from genome assembly GCA_004363575.1 of Solenodon paradoxus. NCBI lineage: Eukaryota > Metazoa > Chordata > Mammalia > Eulipotyphla > Solenodontidae > Solenodon > Solenodon paradoxus. The sequence continues at coordinate 10,145 of RJWH01010349.1, forward strand.
GTGTACTAGAGTACTATTTAATAAAATACATTATGTTTAACAGATCTTCCTTACTCCATTTTATGGTCTTGCCACTTTTATCAAGATTAATTGTCCATATATGTATGGTTTTAATTCTGGGGTCTGAATTCGACTCCAATGATCATTGTGTCTGTTTTGTCTCAGGTCTATAGTGTTAGATATATAGAAGTAGACGATGAATGCTCTTTAGTATAGTTTGAAGTCAGGGAGAATGATTCCACCACTATTTACTTCTCTTAAGAGAGTATTTGCTACATGAGGCCTTGTGTGATTCTATACAAACCAGTATTGGTTGCACAATTTCCTTGAAAAATGTCCCTGGAATTTTGATGGGAATTTCATTAAACTTATATATTTCTTTGGGTAGAATAGTCATTTTCACTATGTGGATTCTTCCAATCCATGAACACGAACTGTTTTTCCATTTCTTTGTGTCTTCTTCAGTTTCTTTTGTTAAGGTCTTGTAGTTTTCCATGTAGAAATCTATCATCTCTTTTGGTTTATTTCCATATATTTGATCTATCTTGGTTCTGTTGAGAATGGGGATATTTTCTTAATTTCTTTTTCCTGTAATTCACTGTTTTCATAGAGATATGATACTGACATTTGTGGTTTTTTTAATATCCAGCCACTTGGCTGCATTCATTTATTGAATCTAACACTTATTTTCTTTTTTAATATTTAATATTTTCTAGGTATAATATGCTACCATGTGTGATAGTTTTGTGTCTTCTTTTTCCTATCCGGATTCCTTTAATGTCTTTTCCTTAACTTATTGCTCTGGTCAATACTTCCAGAACCATATTGAATAGTAACGGTAATAGTGGGTTGCTTTCTCTTGTTACAGATCTTTGGGGAAAGGGTCTCAGACATATATCATTGATTTATGATGTTGGTTGTCAATTCGTCATACAGTGTTTTTATTATGTTGTGTTATGTGCCTTCTGTTCCTATTTCAGTGTTTTATCATGAATAATTATTGAATCTTGTCAAATGCTTTTTATACATCTATTGAAATCATCATATTTTTTAATTTTCTTTTTGTTGAGTTGAGGTGTATTATGCTGGTTGATATACATATATTCTTGCATCCTTGGAGTAAATCCCATTTCATCATGGTACCTATTTTTGATGTGCTGTTGAATTCTTTTTGCCAGTGCTTTGTTGAGGATACTTACATCTATGTTCTTCAGTGTAGTCTTCACTGGTCTTCAGTTTTCTTTTTTGGTGCTTCTTTGTCTAGTTTCTGTTTAGAGTAATATTGACCTCATAGAATTTATCTGGGCATCTTTCATTATCTTCAAATTTGTGGAAGTTTAAGGAGAATGTGTGTTAGCTTTTCTTTGAATATTTCTATTTGGTAGAATTCACTAGTGAAACCATTTGGACCTGGACCCTTTGATATGCGGAGATTTATTTTTACTGCTTTAATTTTTGTTCTTGTTATCATCTGTTTGTCTTTGTCTTCCTGTTTCAGTTTTTGAAGGTTTTAGGATGCTAGAAAAGATTCTAGAAGGTTTTAGGAGTCTATCTGTTTTCATAATTTATTAATTTCATAGCAGATGGTGTTCATAATACTCTCCTGTGACTCTGTATTTCTGTGATTCAGTTGTACTTCACCTCTTTCATTTCCGAATTCTGTTTGTAAGAGTTTTCTTTTTCTTGTAGAACTACCTAGGGAGTGTAGCAATTTTGTCTACTTTTTCAAATAAACATCTCTTGGATTGATCATTTGGATGGTTTATTTTTGTTTCTACTTTAATTTTTTCTCTTCTAATATTCATTACTTCATTCCTTCAGCTGATGTTTGTTTTTTATTTTCTTTCCCTTTCTAGTTCCCTTAGGTGAGTGGTAGATATTTAACTTGGATTCTCTCTTGCTGTTTTATATCCATTTATAGACATCCCTCTCAGAATTGGTTTTTCCATATCCTATGTGCTCTCGTGAGTCATCTGCTTGTTTTCAGGTTTCCAGATAAATCTTGAATTTATCGTTGATTTCAGCAATAATTCAGTGGTTGTTCAGAAGCATGTGATGAATCTCCACGTTTTTTTTATTTATCTAGTTTTTTTTTTTTTTCTGGTTTAACCCTCTTGTGATCAGAGAGCATGCATTCTGTAATTTCCATCTTGCTAAATATTCTGAGACATGGTGTGTGTCCTAGTGTGTGGTCTATCCTTGAGAATGTTCCATGTACACATGAATAAATTATACACATTTTTGTTGAACTACAACACCATATATATGTCTGGTAGATCCATGTGATTTTAAATGCATAATTCATTTGGATAGTCCCAAGTTATAAATTGTTTTTGTACAATGAATTCCTCTTGTAAATTACTTCCAAAGTTATGGTAGTCCCTAATTAATCATTTGCATAGTTTCAGAAATAATGTGTTTATGAAATGCAAAAAAACAAACAAACAAGAGCTTGGACTTGTGACTTAATTATTTTAAGGGATGTTCTCATTTTAATTAAAAGTCAAACATTTATAATTTGAATGAAAGGATGCTGATATAAGGTAATGACATAAACTAGCTTGTGAGAGAAACATAAATATGGATGTTTTTATTTCAGAAGAAAAATCTTTATAAAACCCAGTAAGCAAGGTCTTTCTAAAGTATTCAAGTCATTTTAAGTTTGTTAAATTTTGTATTTAAGTTAATCATGGTTTATCTGTCACAGGAATGTTTTCAACTTGATTTTTCAATAGATATTTACCTGAGATGCAGTATAGATAGCTATAGAGCACAGATGACAATTTTGTCTGTAGGTTCAAAGTCCAGTACAACAGATATATTCCACAAACATCTATTTAATTTAAATTTACTATAATTTATTTTCAATCATGCTTATTATATTGCAGTATTCAAAAAACCACATGTGGTTAGTGGCAACTTCATTGAAAAACACAGCTGCAGAATATTTTCATCCAGGTAGAATATCGTATCAGACTGCTCTGACCTACAGTCATTATTTATTTTATATACACTCTAAGATGAGAAAATATTCCAAATATTTCCATATTGGAATTGCTGTAACAATGAATTTATTTTAAAATTTCTACTTCTAAATTGTGAATATTGTTCCAATAATCAAAAGAAAGAAAATAGTGTTGAGCAACCAGTGTGCTTATTAAAGTTTTACCGGTAAGATTCAATATATAACTTTTTAATTCTCTGGCAATGCGACAATAACTTCCCTAATTTCAGTTTTTTAAATTTATATTTACACAGTAAAATATGTTCTGATGTATAGGTACCCCATTCTTCACATATATGTCAGCACAACGTGCCCTCCAACAAAATCAAGTGTTCTTATCATTGTCCATTGGGCTCCACCACAACTTGTCAGCACCTCTCCTAACCCTGTCCCATTCAGTATTGATAATCTCAGATCTGTTACAAGTGTCCAAGGGTTGGTTTTGCTTCCCTTGTTTTGTATATTCAGTTCCATCTATGAGAGAGATCATCTGGTATCTATCTTCTTTTGAATTATTTCACATGTTGATTCATGGTAGGAGTTCATTTCATCCAAGGGCCTTGAAGTATTTCATTCTGCATATATACCAAATCTTTTTATCCATTCATCTGAAGTTGGTCACTTAGTTTCCAGTTCTTAGCTATTGTGAATAAGGCTGCAATAAATATTGGGGCAATAAGTATTTATAAATAAATATCTCTGCAAATTAATGGGTTTTTTAAAATCTTTTGAATACATACTCAGAAGTGAGATAGTGGGATCACATAGAATTTCCATTTTCAACTTTTGAGGAGTCTCCATACTGTTTTCCATAATGGTTGCACCAGTTTTCATTCCCACTAACAGTGTAAAAATGCTCCTTTTCTCTACATCCTCACCAACATTTGTTGTTTCTAGACTTTTGGATAATACTTGATCTCTCAGGTGTAAGGTCATATCTCATTTTTGTTTTGATTTGCATCTTCCTGAGAGCCAATGAGTAGGAACATTTTTCATGAACCTGTTGGCGATCTGTATGTCCTCTTTGGAAAAATGTCTCTCCAATTCCTCTTGCCTTTTTCAATTGGATTGCCTATTTTTCTGTTATTGAGTTTTATGCATTCATTCCTTGTATATTTTAGATTTTAAGTCCTTGTCATAAATATGCATGCAAATATCTTTCCCCAGTTAGTAGATAACCTTTCTGTTTTGATGATATTTTCTTTTGCTGTGGAGAAGCTTTTCCTGGATGGAGTCCCAGTTGGTTATTTTTCTTTTTGTTTACCATGATGCTGAGTTGAGTTCCCGAAGGCCTCCCTGAGGCTGATGTGATGGAATGTTTTCCTACGTTGTCTTTCAAGAATGTTGTGGTTTCTGGCCATATGTACAACTCTCGAGTTCATTGTGAGTTGTTAATTTTTTAATGATGTTAGAGAGTGATCTGCTTCATTCTTTGAAAGTGGCTGTCTAGTTATCCCAACACCATTTATTGAAAGGACTTCCCTTTCTCCATCATATGCTTTTGATTTCCTTTTGTAGCTTAACTGACTGTGAGTAAGTGCTTTCTGGTGATTTAGTTATTTTCCACTGATCTGTGTCTCTGTTATTATTCCAGTACTATACTGTTTTGATCACTATCCCTTTGTGGAAGCGCTCAATGTCTTGGATTATAATCTCTCAAGAATAAGTCCATGTTCTTAAAATTCCTTTGGCTAGTTGAGATCTTTTGATGTTTTATAAACATTTAAACTTTTTTGTTCTATTTCCTAGAAATAAGATCAAGGGATTTGAATGGGGATTGCATTAAATCTGTATATTGCTTTAGGTAAGAGGACAATTTCGATAATGTTGATTCTTCCCAACAATGAGCAGGAATGTCTCTCCATCTATTTGTGTCTTCCTTTAATTTTTTTAAGAAGGACTTGTAGTTTTAATTGTGGATGTCTTTAACTTCCTTTTTTAAAGTATTTTCCAAGATATCTGATTCTTTTTCCTTCAATTTTGAACAGTGGGGTTCTCTAGATTTAAATTTCTTTTAACACGTTATTTACATACAAGTATGCTACAGGCTTTTGTTCACTGATTTTGTGACCTGCAACTTTATTGTACTAATTATTTCTAGTAATTTTTGGACAATTTGTTTTTTGGTTTTCAAAATATATGATCTGATTATCTGCAATTAATGAGAGTTTCACTTCCTCCTTTCTTATTTGGATTCCTTTTATTTCTTTTTCTTACTAATTGCTCTGGATAAGACCTCCAGTATGATGTTAAATAGCAATGTTGAGAGAGGATAATCTTGTTCATGACCTTGGAGGAAATACTTCCAATTTTTTGACATTGACTATGTTGGCTGTGTGTTTTTCACATATGGCCTTTATAAAGTTGAGGTATGGACCTTCAAACCCATTTTATGTAGGTTTTTTAAATCATAAATGAGTGTTGAATATTCTCGCAAGCTTTCTGTGTATGGTCCTGTGTTTGATTTTATCTTACTCTTGTTGATATTTTGTATTACACTAATGGATTTACATATTTTGAACCATCACTGTATTGCTGGGATAAATCCTATTTGGTCATGATGAATGTTCATTTTGATACACTCTTGAAATCTGCTTGGTAATATTTTGTTGTGAATTTTTTTATCTATGTTCACTAGAGATACTCTGTATATTTGTTTCTTGGTGACATCTCTAACAGCTTTTGTTATCAGTGTGATGTAACCTTGTGGAAAGCATTTGGGAGTGTTCCCTGTTCTTCAGTAATCTGGAAGAGTTTGCGATGAACAGATATTAACTCTTTCCTGAAGATTTGGAAAAACTCATTAGAAAAGTTTTCAGGATTAGGTGTTTATTTCTAGCGTGACTTTTGATTACATCCTCAATTTCCTTGCTTGTCATTGATCTGTTTAGCTTCTTTGTTCCTTCTTGATTCAGTCTTGGTAGACTGTACTTTCTAGAAATCTTTCCATGTCCTATAGGTTGTCTACTTTGTTGGCATACAGTTGTTCACAGTATTCTCTTAAGATGTTTTGTATTTCTGTGGTATCTGTTGTAACTTCTCTTTCATTTTGATTCCACTTGTGAGAGTTTTCTCTCTGGTGGTCTTTGTCAGTCTAGCCAATGGTTTATCAATTTTGTTTATATTTTCAAAGAATCAACTTTTGGTTTCAATGATCTTCTGGATTGTCTTCTTGCATTCTCTTTCATTTATTTCTGCTTGAAAACTGATTATTTCTTTCTACTGAATTTTGCCCTTAATTGTCCTTCTTTCTCTAATTGTTTTAAATTATGGTTAGCTTTTTATGTTCACTTTTTCTTGTTTCTTGAGGTAGAACTGGATTGCAATGAACTTCCCTCTTAGTAATTGTTTCACTGCATTCCACAGATTCTGGTAGCTCATGTCTTCATTTTCACTTGTCTCTAAGTACCTTTGAAATTTCTCTTTGACTTCCTCTTTTATCCAAGAGTCGTTAAGAAGCATATTGCTTAGTCTCCAATTAATTTGGAATCTTACACTTCCTTTTTGTGATTGATTTCCAGTTTTAAGCCATTGTGGTCAGAGAAGATGTTTGGTATCATCTCAATATTTTGAAATTTCTCGAGGCATGTTTTGTGCCCCAACATATGATGTATCCTTGAGAATGTTCCATGTGCACTTGAGAAGAATGTGATATCTATAGCTATTGAATGAAGCATTCAAAATATGTCTATTAGAACTAGCTGTCCCAAATCATCATTTTAAACTGCTTCTTCCATATTCATTTACTACTTGGTTGATTGCTGCAAGTGCAGTGTTGAACTCTATGACTGTGATGCTGTTGATGTCTCTTATCAACTCTAATAATACGTATCATATTTTGATGTCCCTTCATTTGATGCATATATATTTTATGTCTTATGTATTCTTGTTGGATTGATCCCTTAATCATTATATAATGTCTGTCTCTGTCTTTTGGTGTGCTTTTTATTTGTAAGTCTATTTTATCTGATGTAAGTATGGCTGTCTTGCTTTTTTGTGGTTGTCATTTGACCGCAAAATTATTTTAC
>RJWH01010350.1:0-17173 GCA_004363575.1 Solenodon paradoxus
CGGGGTCACAGTCATGAGACGCCGCCAAGAGGCGGGAAGGGAGAAGCCGCCCCCACTCTGTCCTTGTCAGTGAGACTGGGCTGGGACTGACCCCACGGGTGCTGGTGGTCCTCAGAGCTGTGACAGGAAGGAGGTGGAGGCTGTGCTGTAGACAGACCTTAAGGGAACAGGCTGAGAACTTGAGGCGAGGGGTGGACTGGGCGGCCCCCACTGAGGAGGCTGAATCGGGGAAGAGACTAGATCCTGAGGTAAGGCCTTGGGGATGGAGAGACACGCAGGGCAGAGGGCGGTGCTGGCATCTGACACAGAGGATGTGCATCTGTCTGTGGGCTTCTGCCCGCTGGGAACCGGGACAGAAAGGGTGGGATGGGGAGGGCGGGCTAGTGGTGGGGAGCCAAGTGGGTGGAAAGATGAAGCAGGTAGGGGGTCTCACCCATTCACACTGCCCTCCCCAGACTTCAGCAGAGCCCCGACCCGCCTCCGCAATGGGGCTGCTCCTCGCCTGCTCCTTCCTGCTGACGTCTGCAGGGGAGGGCGTCAAGTTCCGCTTCAGGTCCCTGCAGTGAGTGACCCCTGAGCCTCTAAGGCCCAGAATAGCCAGGTGCTGCCATCTGCCAGCCCCTCCCTTAACCCACAGACCCTCGAGCAGCCCCTCCCTCATCGCTGACCCCACCTCTGCCTGCTGCTCACACTCCAGGGTCCACCCCGTGAGCTGACAGGGCCTGGGGCTGACCTGAGGCCGCCTGCACCTGGGCCTTTTGTGGCCTGAGCTCAGACTCAGCCCTGGGATCACTCAGGCCTGAACTCTGGGGTGGCTCCCCCCAGGGCTGTGTGTCCTTGAGGAAATTACTGTACTTCTCTGGGCCTCGAGAGGCATCTCTGTAAGACAGTATCTACCTGTGACAATGACGGCAAGATCTGTCGTGGAGGGACAGCTCGGGATTGAGCCTCAACCAGTTCTGAGAGCGTAGAACTGTGGTTTTCAATCCTGCCTGTCCCTTTCCAGTTCTTTCTGTCCCTGTGACTCGGGTTCCCCAGCTGTGCCATGAGATGATGACACTCCCTCCAGGGCTTAGAGGACTAATTGGGGCCCCGTGTGAGGCACCAGGTGGCGCCTGGCCAGGACAGGGCTTGGGGGACCTCATCTTGTCCCCCAAACACCTATCGATTGTGGGCTCCAATGGCCTCGTTGACGGGGGACGAGGCCGTGGGCAGAGAGGAGCAGCTGCTGGGTTAAGGTGACCTTGGGGGCAAGGATGTCAGACCTGGTTCAGCCTCCACCTGGGAGAAAGTAATTGTAACCTGATGCCTACACCCTGGAGAAGCTGAAAGAGGATTTTATTAACCCCCCACATGACCCTCGCCCCTGGGGCCCCTGGGAACTTGCTTACGTCTGCCAGCTGCCCCTGGGGCTGTCCCCTCGCCTCCCTGCCTCCCAGGCTGCTGCACTTGCCTGAGCCTCCACTCTTCCCCAGCTCAGACCGGCCGGGCGCGGCCTCCTTCTCGGGACAGCTCACCCCTCTTTTCTAAGCCCCTCGCCCGCCACATCCTCATTACCTCACCTCCCCGGGGCCTGGGTCCAGTCCCGACCTTGGTGGGCAGAGTGTGGCCATTTGATCTGGCGATGCAAATCCTGTCCTGGCATGGGTGTCTGTGTACCTGGCTGTGCCCTGGAGGGGGACACAGTCAAGCTGTCCAGTGTCATGTGACCTTGGAACATCCCTGCTGGTGTTTCTGTGTGTGGTGTATTGTGTGGGGTGTGTCCACACCCTCCCCACGAGTTCCCCAGACTTCAAACCTGGTGAGTGACCCTGAACAAGTGACTGACTTGCGGGATGATGGACAGAGAGGAACTCAAACCGCTTCCTGAGTCTCCAGCCAAGCGCCCTTGACCCTGACACCCCAGCCCTATGCCCAGGGTGACCCTGTGTCCGACCTGGAGGCCACGCACCCGAGTTTCATTGTCTGCAACTGCGCATCTCCACCGTTTGGGGGGCTGAGTCAGTGTTTTGACCTCAACTGTGTTTCTGCGGGTCTGCACGGAGGGACACATGATTTGGCTCTATTAGCAGCCACCATCTGAGCACCCACGCGGCCCACGCATGTCCGCACAGATAAAGCTGTGTGTCCTCTGTGGAAAATAGGATTTATTAATCCACTACAGTGAGGCAGAAATCGCGCACACAGTCGTGTCATCCTTTGAGATAATTCCACTTCGCAGACGAAGAAGCAGCCCCAGCTCGGGTAACCTGCTGAGAGCCTCACAGTAAGACGCTGGCAGCCGGGGCTTTTCTCTCTCACGCTCTGCACAGAACCCCTGCGCCGCAGACCTTCGCCGGGGCGCCTCTGCCTTATGCGGCCTGGTTCACCCCCACCGAGCACTGCAGACCCCCGGGCCGGCGTGCACGCGTGTGGCCGAGACTGGCGGACCCACGCTGGAGACCGCAGAGTTGAGTTTGAGCATCTGCGTCGGAATCAGTTGTGTGAGTGCTCGCAGGTGCCGGGCACGCGCGCAGGTCGCGGAATCGCGCAGGCAGATCCGGGGGACACGCACGCAGGTCCCGGGCTGCCGCATCACTCACAGGCGGACGTCTGCGCTGCGGCCCTTCTCTCGCTCGAACCCACAACTAATTCACATAAAGTGATTGTCCGCCCAGGCGCTGTCCCTGCCGGTCCCTTAGTCCGGAAGACTGGTCGTGTCTGCACGTTTGCCCATGACCTTGGTCGGCCACGAGGACCTTGTGTGGTCTTGCATGACGCACCACACTTGGCGGGGACGCCCAGGCTCTGAAGGCAAGACTGTATGTCACACGTATTGAGTGTCCACCTCTATCTGATACCTGAGAGATCGGTCACCTTGGCGGCAGCTTCCTAAGGACCCCGTCTGGACCTGTGTCCACGGTCACAGACTACACGGCCAATCCCGAACAATTCTTGCCCTCTGCTTCCAGAGTCTTAGAGCAAAATGGGTGGGGGGCCGAGGGCAGGGGTCCAACTCCGGAGAAAACTAGCGAGAGTGGTGAAAACTAGACAGAAGGCAGCGATTCCAAATCAACTGCAGGCATTTTTGTGAATGTTAAGAAAAAAGCTTTCAATGCAAATCAGTAACGACAATCAATCAGTAATTTAATAAATACAATAAATACATAGTCAAATAAACAGAATGAAAATAATCAAATAAAATATATGTGATAAGTCAATGGCACCTCCCTCTCATTTTAATTGATTAAAAATAGTTCAAAAGTCGATAGCGAGAACAGTCTGAAGACATTGGGGGAAGGCCCACTTGGAAACTGAGCTGAAAGGAGTCAGGAGGCTGTAGGGTGCAAAGCCAGACCCCTCCGCAGGGACCCCCACACCTTCTGTCTCTCCCAGCAGCCCAGGGTAAAAGAGACCAGGTGCTTGGAGGCGAGGAGTGCAAGTCCCACTCCCAGCCGTGGCAGGTGGCCCTCTTCGAGCGTGGTCACCTCAACTGCAGTGGGTGTCTCATCTCCCCACAATGGGTGCTGTGGGCTGCCCATTGCCAAACCCGTTATGAGGGCGGGTCTGCAGGCCAGGACGGGAAGGAGCTCAGGGTCTGGGGGCGGTGGAGCCCGCCTTGGAGGCTGCCTTCCAGTGCCCCTGACTTTGGATATCCTGGTCCCTGCGGGGCAGGGGCTGGAACGCCTGGCATCAGGGCTTGGGGGAAAGGTTGATGCGCTACCCAGAGGGCCGGGGTGCCAGGCTGACCACCCTTTGACCCTCCTGTCTCTCCCTCATCCCCGTTTGCGGGGACCCACTGGGCCTTACAGTTCCACATGCGCACGCCTGCACAAATGTGACGTCCACCAGCAACTGCGCGAGCTTTCTCGTGTCATCCCGCATCCGGGCTACGACAAGGGAAGCCATCGCCATGACTTGATGCTGCTGCGTCCAGCCCAGCCCGCAAATTCACCCCACAGGTGCGCGGGTCGTGCTGCCCAGGCGCTGCCCCCAGCCCGAGAGGCCTGCGTGGTGTCGGGCTGGGGCCTGGCGTCCAGCGACAGCCCTGGGGCCACGGGAAGCTCAAAGTCACAAGGTGAATCACAGGATGGGTGCAGGTGCCTGCCAGACCTCCAGGGCCCTGGGCTCCTGGCCTCGTGGGTGAGGAGGGAGAAAGGTCTGAGACAAACGCAGGTGTCCATTGCAAGCCCGCCGTCCCCTCCAGTGAGCCTTCCAGACACGTTGCACTGCGTCAGCATCAGCATTATCTCCAACCAGTCTTGTGATGACGACTACCCAGGGCGCCTGACGGACACCATGGGGTGTGCAGGGGTGGAGGGCGGAGGCACGGATTCCTGTGCGGTCAGAGCCTGGGGTTGGGGGCCGGCAGGGAGAGGACCAACTTGGGAATCGGGAAGGGCTTCGGTTTTGCTTGCTTGGGGCCCGCAGAAGATGCTTGGGATCTGCCTGTTGAAAGGAAAGAAAGACTGGCTAGAATGGGGGCGCGGTTGGAGTTGGGGTCAAAGGGGAACAGGGTGGGACTGTACCTGAGTTGTTGCACTGGCTTGGGGGTGGCGTGCGGTGGAGTTGAGCACAGCAATGCAGGTTTCACAGGGGAACTGCTTCACTGTTCCATTGGGGACAGGGGTAGAGTGTGTTTGGGGTAGAAAAGACGCGGCCGTCGGCAATGCTAAGCAAGTGAGGATGGATGGCGTCTTGTCTGATTTCGCGTGGAGTTGGATGGGTTTTGCATGTGTGGGATTGGCCGTGGGCTGGTTTGGCGGTTCTGTTCCGTCCGGCTCCTTTGGGCTCCATCGGGTGTATCGGCGTTGAATTGAGTGGGACCCACAGGGACTAGGACTTGGGCTGGGTCTTCCTTGAGACTGAATGGTGATAAGGAGGAGCAGTTCCTTGGGAAACAAAAGGCACCTGTTCATGCCTCCTCTTCTCCCCCACAGGGTGACTCTGGGGGACCCCTGGTCTGTGGGGGCATTCTGCAGGGCACTGTGTCCTGGGGCGATGTCCCCAGTGACACTACCACCAGGCCTGGCATCTATACCAACGTCTGTCACTACGTGAAGGGGATCAGAGAAACCATGAAGAGGAACTGAGTGTGTGGGCCGAGCGCCTGCCGTCCTGCTGAGCGGATGCTCTCGGGCTTGGCCAGACACCCCACTCTGACCTGGGACAGAATCGGGCCCCATCCCCTGAGACCTTGTCAAGGCTTAGCGGTTAGCCAAGGACGTCCCCCGTCCCAGGCGAGAGCTGGTGCTCAAGGTCACCTGTGTAACAGCAAGATAACAGTTCTGATGCAAGTTTCAATGGGGGCATTTCTGTGAATTATTTCTGGGAATGAAGGAACATGGGAGAGACTTGGTGGGAACACAAAGTCAGCATGTATGGCCCCTTCTCACCCACCGCGCTGAGCCCTTGAAGAGAAATGGCTTGAAACAGGGCTCTGTCCGTTCAGTGCATAGGACCATCTGTGTGATCCTGAAGAAGACCCCTCACTCGGCCTTCGTCTCCCCTCCGAAACAGGGAGCATCAGCCGCTTACCTTAGAGGGTGATCATGATCAGTAAATGAGGGTAATTCGTGTGAAGTGACTCACATAGTGCTTGGCTCGGGAGTATCTCTCTCTGTCTGGATCAGCGAAAGGACCCAGCACACACTAGTTGATCAAGAATGACTCTGTTTGCTATAACACTGCATTCTGGGCTTCCTGGTAGCCATGGCAAAAAGGTAAATACTCTGCTTTCCTTAGGCAGATTCCTGATTTACAGCAGAGGCTGGGACTCTGTGAGCTGCTTTCCTTTTAGGAGAGAACCAAGACAACCTGTCAGAAGTCTATGGGTTTACCATCCAGGCTAGAGAAACCCCATTTCTGATCATATTCAGGGGTCACCCAAAAATGTGATTTTCAAGGTCATTGAATATTGAAGTACATGAACCTGACTCCTGAGGGACTGAAATTGGTGGGGTGGACTGCCTTGGTCTCAGATTTCACAGAACAGCATTGAACCCAGATCTGGGGAACAAAGAGTGGAGAGGGGTCACAGGGACCCAAACATTTTGGGGGATACTAGATTTAGAAAAGCTTGGGAACTCTGAGAGACCCCTGAATCTTCATATTCTTGGATTCGGAGGAGTGGAATTATTATGGGTACGCTAAGATTTTATTTGAGAGGATCAGTAGATTTGAGGACCTACATCCCAAGTCAGGGGGGCGCACAGTACAGAGCAATCTGAAACTCAGGGTTTGTAGCTCAGTGGGAGAAGGAAGTTGGAAGGCTGGCTTCTTGAATCCCAGCAATGCAGAGAGAAGAGAGTAAGAACCCCAGCGCTCGTATTTGAGTTTACACCATTCTGTGGGTGCACAGCCTTACTCGAAGTTCAGAAATGGGGTGATTTTTCCTCTCCTGCTCACCATGCCCGTCTTCCATCACTGGCCATGTCCCCGGAGCTGCAGGCCTTGCCCACCCTGGCCTCGGGCCCCAGGAAAGAACAGGTGCTCTCTCTCCCGCCCCTCTCACCGTGCAGGGGGGCTGTCCACGGTGCAGGGGCAGGGCCTTGGCCAGCCTCTGGGTGCCAACAGGGCAGGGGCGGGGCTCTGGGGGGGACGAAGGCCTTGAAAAGCTCAGGAAGGACCCCAACTCTTAACTCCCAGCGGACGGCTCCTGGACGCCTCTGTCACCATGTGGTACCTGGTTTTGTGCCTTGTCCTGTCTCTGGCGGTGACTGGTAAGATGGGGAAGGTGTGGGAAGGGGAGCGGGCCCTGGATCTCATCTGCCCTCAACACCACCCCATAACCCTGTCCCTGCAACGTGGCCCCCAGAATCCACCGCACGCCGGGGTCCCCGCCCTTTCCTCTCTGTCCAGCGCCTCCGCTGGGCATTCCCCAGAGTCCTCACCCCCACACTAGAGTGCCTGCTCCCTTCGGGGACCAGCCAGAGCCTTGTCCCCTCCACATGCCACAGAGGCTGATCCTGGACCATCTCCGGCTTTGTCTTGGGAAGTCCCGCTCTTTCCAGGGGCCGCCCAAGGGCACAGCCTCCTGGGAGTCGAATGCCCTCTTCTGGCCTCCGGAGCTCTGACTCCTGAGTCCCCACATCCCACCACACGCTGGTGGCTTTTCCAGCTCTCATGGTGTCCTCCAGTCCCTGGTGTCAGGTACCCCAAACCCCTTGGGACCCCCAACATTCACCCAGCAACTGTGCTTCTTCACAAATAAAATATCCTGTGCCAGGTCACCAAATGGACCCCCCAACCAGGTGAGGGCTTCTGCAAATGTCCCTTCTTTCCTTGACTCTTCCCTAGAACCCCACACTGCACCCCTCTCTGGCGTCCTCCGAGAAGGCCTCCAGCCACACTCTACTTTCCTGGTAGCATGTCCAACCTTCCTAAATCCAGCCCTTCTCCAACTGAATTCCTCTTGCACGGCACTAGTTTCGGGGACCCTCGCAGGATCCTGAACACCTTCCCAGACCAGGTGACTTGCCCTACCTCCTCAGCACCCCAGCATGTGATTCTAAAACCCCACATCTCACGAGTCCTTTGCTCCCTGCTCCTGACATACCCACTTACCCATTGTCCTGGGTGGCCCCCAAACCCCCCATCTGCTTCGACCAGGAGTCCTGTCCTCATAAGAGTCTCCCCACCCGGGTCAAAGTGTCACGCAGCCAGCATGCTCCTGAGCCCCGGCCAGCGCTGACCTCAGGTGCCGGTCCTGGTCCACAGAACCCCGAGCCCTGAGAGGACCCCACTCCCAGGCTGACCCTGCCTTTCCTTTCTGGCCTGAAACCCTAACCCCTCGCCGCTCTCCTGGCCACCTGACAACTTCAAGCCACAACCCAGTAGCTACATCACTCCCCAAGGTCCCCAGCCAGCTGCTCTCACCTCTCAGGCTCGGCTCCTTTTATAAACCCCAGAGACCAGCCCCAGCCCTATGCATTTTCTCTGCCAGAGATTCTCGTAACACTCCCCGGCTCAGAATCACCCCACAGTCTCTGACCCTCTCTTCCTCTGCACCTTTAACCCTGCTTTCTAGAATGTACTGTTCTCATCTCACAACTCAGTCTCCGAGCCCCAAGCTCAAGGAACCCCCAAACAACTCCCCCAGGCGGAGGCTGCGCTGTCTCCTTGTCTGCTCCCCGCCCCATACACTCCCTGCCTGCTCCTGGGGGGCTCTGCTCTCAGGATACAGTCTCCCCTGCCAGAAGCCACCCCCACCTCACATCCCATGAAAACTCCAGGATTCTGGGTCCTTCCCAACACCCCTCACCAGCCTCCCAGCTCCCCAGCCCTGGTCCTCTGCCCTGGGGTCCCTTCAACCCATAGCACAGCCCCCTCAACTGGCCTGGACCCCCAGGCCGTCACAAGCCCGCCCTGATCCAGTGCCCCTTCCACAGGCGCGGTACCCCCCATCGACTCCCGGATCGTGGGCGGCTCGGAATGTACAAAGAACTCACAGACCTGGCAGGTGGCTCTGTATGGACACGACACTTTAAAATGTGGGGGCATCTTGGTGAACCCCCAGTGGGTGCTCACCGCTGCCCACTGCGTGAGCTCGTGAGTCAGGGCTGGGGTCACGGAAGGGGGTGATGAGCTCCCCTGGGTGTATCTTAGGGAGCTGGGGCAGAGGGGGAGAAGGATGGGGTTCAGGGTGCAGAGGGCAGAGTGGGGACACCAAGGAGGATGCGTAGGGCGGCCTGTTCGATGCCTACTGTGGAACGTACCCTGTCGTCTTTGTGATGTGTCTCTCACGCTTTCCTTGCCCATGTCTCTGTGTCTCCCTGCCTGTGCGATCTCTGTCATGGTTTCACTCTCCATGTCTCTGCCCATGGGTCTCTCTGGGTCTCTGCTCATTCCCTCTCTCCCCGTCATTACTAAGCACCCCACCACATGGAACTGTGGGCTCCCCAAAGGTAAGGGGTAGCCTTTTGTTACATTCACCAGCTCCAGGGGGACACAGGGAAGGGCTGAGTCCCTGGAGCTGATGGGGACAACGGAGGAAGGAGAGAGTACAGGACAGGGGCAGGGAGGGGCCCGGACCATCCCCAGCAGCTGCAGTGGTGCGGGTGCCGCCCCTGCCCCTCCGGCCCTGGCCCTTCTCTGGCAGCCGTGCCCTCATACTCCACCCCTGTTCTTTTCTGCCTCCTCCCTGGTCAGTCTGCTTGGCCTCCATCTCCTGTGCTCTGCTGTCCCGACTTCTCGTTCCTGCATCTTCCCAAGCTCCTTTTCACCCCTGTTCTCTCTGACCTGCAGATCTGCCTTCCACGCTCTTTTGCCCTCACCGTCGTTCTCCACGACTTGAAACCTGTTTGCTTCTCCTCATCTCTCTCTCTCACTGGGAGGCGTCCACCCCAGGTTCCCTGCCCCATCTCCTTCCCTCCTGTCTCCTCAGCAAACACAAGGTAGCCCTGGGTCGTCACGACGTGTCTGCTGATGAAGACACATCTCAGTTTTTCGAGGTGAGTGACAGCTTCCCACACCCTCAGTACAACATGAGCCTCCTGGTGAAACACCCCATCAAGCCCAGGGTGGACAACAGCCACGACATCATGCTGCTGCGCCTGGACAAGCCGGCCAAGATCACCAGCGCCGTGAGGCCCGTGGAGCTGCCCACCCAGGAGGCGCCGCTTGGGACCACATGCTACGCCTCGGGCTGGGGCAGCACCCTTATCCACCCGACGGACGGTGAGCCAGGGCCGGACACGGGGGAGGAGGGGCTCGGCTCCAGGGTCTGAGGGAAGAGGCTGAGGCACCAAGTGGGTCTGGTCACAGACATTTCTCCTTGGCCCACAGTCTCTCGCCCAGATGTTCTTCAGTGTGTGGATCTCACACTCCTGTCCAACAATGTGTGTGCCAGCGCCCACCCCCAGAAGATGACAGACTTCATGCTGTGCGCTGGAAGCTTGCAGGGAGGCAAGGCCACATTTGTGGTGAGCAGTAGCTTCTCCCGGCAGGGCTGGAAGTGCTGGGGGCGAGAGGGCTGGAAGTGCTGGGAGGTAGAAGGCTGTATGGCTGAGAGCCTCCAGGGCAACTGCTGCCTCCCTCCGGGAGCAATCATAAAGCGAGCCCCGGCTCCCCACAGCATACCCCCTTTCCGAGGCACACACCCTCGAGGTACCACACACCTCTCCTCCATCTCACTTTTCCACTGTATGGACAGACAAAGCTTCTTGCAGGATTTGACATCTGAGATAAGCCCCCAGACTGGAGGGAAGACAGTCCTCATCCCCTCCCTGCTGACCTGTCTGCAGGGACCATCGTTGTGAGCCAAAGATGGGCCCTGAGGTCCCATCCCCACCGGGCAGGGCCCACCTCTGTCCCCTCTGTTGGCACCCTGCCTGGATGCCTCTGGGAATGGACTTCAGTAACAGTCTCCTTTTCTCCATCGCGGGGTGACCTCGGGACCCAGGTGTCCCCAGGCACTCCTCGCTGACCAGGCTGACTTCTCTCCCACCCTTGTGCTGTAGGGTGACTCAGGAGGCCCTCTGATGTGCAACGGCATGTTACAGGGCATCACGTCATGGGGCCCCAGGCCGTGTGGCTTGCCCAGAAAGCCTTGCGCCTACACCAAAATCATTAAGTACCTGGGATGGATCAAAGATACCATAGTGGCACATCCCTGAAAGCCCCACCTTGTCCTTACTCACAATAAAGTAGAATACGCATCAAGTTCAAGTTCTGGCGTCATCTATCCAGCAGACGCCGGGAACCCAGCTGCTCAGGACCCACTGGCCCAAGTCCAGCCTCCCCAGCTTCCATTCCTCCCAGTTGGGGAAGGAAGGCCTGCAGTCAGTATGAGCTGACGGAGGGAGAGGCAGGGCGCGAAAAATCAGAGCGCTTGGGTGGCACCCACGTTTATTGCGGCTGGGAAACCAACCATGGGCAGAGGGTGTGGGTACCAACCACGGCTTCCCCGGGAGGGGCCGGGCTGCGTAGAGAGGAGCGAACGCAAAGGATGTTCAGTACCATGTCCACCCGGGCAAGAATCCACGCCCGGAACGAGCTGGGTTTCCACGGGGTGGGATCTCGGAAGCGAGCTGACTGAGCGAGTAGCCTGGACCTGCTTCGGAGCCTGGCCTGCGATTGCGGGGCGGGGCCTCGCCGGTGTGGGGGCGGGGCTTCACAACTGGGATCAGCGGGAAGGCGGGGCCGCTTCTGCTCTGCGCAGGCAGGACCGGAAGCGGTGGTGTCAGATTTCCGAGGGGAGAGCAGAGTGAGGATTCAGTGGGCGGGGCCCGCTGTTAGCGTTGGAGCCCAGGTCCAGGGGCACGTTTTGATTCCACTCCTCGGAAGATGACCTGTCCTTAGGTTACAGGTCGTCAGGGACCCTTAATCAGGCTGTTGACCACGTGAAGAGACAGGCCCGGTACTGGCCGCGGGCACTGGTCCTGGGAAGCTTGGGAACAATTGCTTTGAAAGGCTTGCGGGGAAGGACGGTGGGCTGATGAGCTGCCCTGCCACGCAGTGATTCTGGAGTCTGCATCTGCCGGCCCGTCGGATGCGGGTCTCAGGACTCACCGCTGCAAGGTCCAGCGGCGGAAACTCTGCCTCCGCTCCTTGAGGCCTGGCCCTCTGATCCACATGCCTCCGTGGTTTAGGTAACTCAGGGTTACTGGGGAGGGAGCCAGGTTGGACCCGGAGCCCCCGAGCAGGTCCCTCCGGGCACACCTTCCTGGTCCGCCCGCATCCAGCCTCCCGCTCCTGGGTTAGTTCTCCCCGGTCCGGCCGAGGCGCCGCCATCAGCGGCCCACTGCATCGAGGCGCTAGCGCTCCAGCACGTGTACAGGGTCACCAGGTACCATGTCCGTGGCTTCAGGCGTAGCCGTTCACAGTTGATTACACAAAGGGTCAGGCTGAGGAAAACCAGGACCCCTGCACTGGGATGGGGCCAGAGAGGGACACCAGGCTGGAGGGGAGAGACCCAGGCCGCCGAGAAAGGAGACAAGAAACACAGGCTCTCCCACTCTGCGTGACGGGCAGGAAGAGACACAGGAGGGAAGAGAAGGAAACAGAGAGTCAGGAGAGATAGCCCCCACACTGACCCATCCCGGACACACTCCGGGATCACTGGAGACAGTCGAGAGACGCCTGGTGTGGGCAGGGCACCGGGGCCGCAGGCGGACTCTTCCTTAGCAATGCCGAAGCTGAGGGTACTTCAGACAAAGTCGATCTTGATAAAGCGGCGGAAAACCGGCTGGAAGGAGACCACCGTGGTGAGGAGGAGGACGACACAGAAGGCCAGGGCCAGCATCATGAGACCCATGCTCATGTGGATGAGAACTGGGGAAGGAGCGGAACCCAGATTCATTCGTAGGCACTTCCCAAGTCCACCTCGAACATCCCTAGTCACCCCTATCAGCTGCCCAACAGACACCCGCAAAGTTTACGTATAGTCACACTGAATGTGAACCCCGCTGTAAAGTCAACTCAACTTTATCCAGACTCCTGCAAATCCTCACACGTCCCTAATCACCCCCACTCCTCCTAGAGTCGGCCCCCAGCCATTGACATGAGCCACTCGATCCATACCAAGAAAGCCACCCTACAGATGACCCCTAAGTCACACACCCTCAAAGTCACATTTCAGAATAGTTGTACAGATTGTCAGTTACCCACTCCTACAGACGGCCCCTAAATCACCCTTGTCATGGTCCCAAAATATTTCCCACAGCAACTCACTGGAATACCCTCAATAGCACTCTGCTGGGATCACTACTAAAGAGGAATGTTAGTTTAGATCTGCAAAGACTGGGGTGGGGGGACAAGAAACCAGGCACAGGCTCCCTGCTCAGCAAGGAAACTCTTTACAGGGGACGATTTTCTTCCCTGCTGAGGCTCAGGAAAAAGCCTAGAAGCTAGTTAACTTACACCTTTCAAAAGTAAACAGACTTTGTAAACAACGATTGGTGGAATGGCTGATTTCCTTCTTGTATTTTTACTGTAAATGACTTCCTGTGTAATGACAAATAATATGCGAGGAGTCAGTGAATTGGGGTAGCTTTTCGGGGTGACAGATCCCCGATAGTTTACCCCCTGATCCAGCTTTCTATTTCAGTCTTTTTCTTTCTTTCTGTTTCTCAATCCCTTGCATCCCCTTTCTTCAGGCCCTGATCAGGAGTCAAGCCCCATAGCGCGCCTCCTAGCACTCTCAAAGTTATCCAAGAGCTTCGTCCCCCTATTAGCTCCAAAGTCACACTTTTTGGTGAAATCTGCTCCACTCACACTTCAGAACCTCTCTGAATGCTATCCCTATTCACACCCCAGAGCCCCCAAAGCCAAATCATTCCCCTTGTCCTCCAGCCGACACACACCCTCACGAGGAACTTGCAGATACATAGACATAATCATGTTCTGTGTACAACTGATATGCATTCAATTTACAAGAGTTGTAGCCCCTTCTGAGGAATGTTTTCTCCTTTTAGCCCTTCTCCTACTTGTCTTTTAGTTTTCAAGGACATTTTTATTATTTTCTCAGAAGCTTCAAATACATCAATGTATCATCATTTTTTGTTTCCAATGCATCGTTAACAACGTCTCGGTGTCTTAGCTAAGAAGGTGTACCTCTGTTCCGCCTGAAAACCGGCCTACTTTTGAGCGGTGCAAGAGTGTTTCTGCCCCCTCACCTCCCGGTGCCAGCGGCTGAGGCGTGGACCCCAGGTGGAGACCCGCAGCCAGGAAAGCAAAAAAGGTTTTCAGCCCAGTGCGCTAAGACGCCACGTGCTTCGTCTGTGGCGCACTGCGTGATGCCTAACCAGGGCGAAAGCTGATTCGTGGACGGAAGAGCGCAGTACTCTGTGACCAATCACACAGTCCTCGCGGAGGGCTTCTCCGACCTCCCGGAACAGAGACGATCACGTGACTCTGACTGAGCCAATCACAGAAATGCACACCCCGGACTATGGGGATTGGCTCAAAAATAGGCACGTGACCAAAACCAACCAGTGAAACTCTGCCCTGGGACTTATTCTAACTGGAGCCATCAGGGATGAGTATTTTTCCCTCCTCTGTCAGTCGGATTATGAGCCCGGAGCTTTCTAGGTCCCCTGAGGAAGAGGAGATGGAAGAGACAAAGGAAGAAAAACAGAGGAAGAAAATCTGATCAGTAAGGGAGAAAAGGAGTTGAGAGGACACTCCAGGCCCTGGCTCTTGTCATCCCACATGCAGCCCACACTGGTTGGTCCGCAGGTGTGGATGTTGGGTGATTTCCATTCCCCCACGCATGTCACCCTGCTGCCATGCTTGACGCACAGCTCCAGTGAGAAGCCTAGCAGTGCCTCGCATTCTTAATTTGGGGTCCCCGTGTGACCCAGCCGCACAGAACGCTTGAAGGAATTTGTGGCACTCTTCTCCCTGTCAGACCCGAGACCGAAGTTGTCAGTGGTTTTGCCAGTCATTCTGTTGCTTTCGGGCCCAGTCCCCGTTCTTTGTTGCAAGGACTGCGTTTCCCAGCCTCCATTGCTCGGATGTGTGGCTAGTGGGAGACACAGGCAGAAGACTGGCTCTGAGTGGAGGGACAAGCCAGGGTTTGTGTACCCCTCTCTTTCTGATTCCGTTGGTGTAATAAGCAAATAGCTGATTTCTTGCCCATGATTGTATCTATTCTAAGCAAATTACACCATGGTTCAGGCCTCCATTTCCTGACTCTGGGAATGCCTCTTCCCCCCTTTCAGCTCTAGAGAGCATCACTCTCCTGTGCTGCTAATCCCTGCTTTGCCTCTCTGCTTTCCTTTGTGGCATCTCAACTCTTCTGCTACCCATCAAGCTAATTCCCTGTACTCGCTCCCCTCTTAAGCATGTAGAATCCTCTCTTTTCCTAAATGCATCCTGTCTTGTCACTACGGGAAGCCTTGGGAATAAGCCAGCTCCATCGCACCGCAACCCCTGCCCTGTTTAGACACCTCTAGACCCAGAGAGCACCTCTTCTAGACTCATCCTGACTGTGCAGACCCCACGCTGGCCTGGCCCCATACCCGTGTCACTCACGAAGGTCCACCGTGCTGCCTGAGGCCGTGGCCAGTGACCCAACCTCCAGACAGCCGCGTGTGCGTGTTCCGGCCGCCAGGGACCTGCGAGCGCGCGCACACACAGATTTGGACACAGACGCTCAGACCCAACTCTGCGGTCTCCAGCGTGGGTCCGCCCACCCAAGGCCACAGGCGCGCAACCAGCCCGGGGGTCTGCAGTGCACGGTGGGGATGAACCAGGCCACACACGCAGAGGCGTCCCGGCAAAGGTCTACGGCGTGGGGTTCAGTGCAGAGCGTGAGAGAAAAGCCCTGGCTAGGAGCGTCTTACTGTGAGGCTCTGAGCAGGTTACCCAAGCCGGGTCTGCTTCTTCTTCTGTGAAGTGGAATTATCTCAAAGGATGACACAACTGTGTGCGCGATGTCTGCCTCACTGAAGTGGATTAATAAATCCTCTTTTCCACAGAGGATACACAGTTTTATCTGTGCGGACATGCGTGGGCCGCGTGGCTGCTCAGATGGTGGCTGCTAATAGAGCCAAAACATGTATCCCTCCGTGCAGACCCGCAGAAACAAAGTCGAGGTCAAAACCGTGACTCAGCCCCCACACGGCCGAGATGCGCAGTTGCAGCCAATGAAACTCGGATGCGTGGCCTCCAGCTCGGACACAGGGCCACCCTGGGCGTAGGGCTGGGCTGTCAAGGTCAAGGGCGCTTGGCTGGAGACTCAGGAAGCGGGAGAGGGCCTATCTGTCCATCAGCCCCCATCAGTCACTTGTTCAGGGTCACTCAGCAGGTTTTACGTCTGGGCACCTCGTGGGGAGGGTGTGGACACACCCCACACAATACACCACACACAGAAACACCAGCAGGGATGTTCCAAGGTCACATGACACTGAACAGCGTGACTGTGTCCCCCTCCAGGGCACAGCCAGGTACACAGACACCCATGCCAGGGCACGATTTGCATCGCCGGATCAAATGGCCACACTGTGCCCACCAAGGTCGGGACTGGATCCACGCCCCGGTAGGATGAGGGACGCGGATGTGGCAGGCAAAAGGCTTAGAAAAGAGGGTAAGCTTCCTGAGAAGAACAGAGAGTGACCACATTTGAAGAGGTGGCCACGTTGGCCGCGCCCAGCCGGTCTGAGCTGCAGAGCAGTGGAGGCCCAGGCCAGTGCAGCAGCCGGGGAGGCAGGGAGGGAAGGGACAGACTCAGGGGAGGCTGGCACTTGTCAGAGAGGTCCCAGGGGCCCCAGGGGCGAGGGTCATGTGGGTGGTTAAAAAATCCACTCTCACCTTCCCCAGGGAGGAGGCATCAGGTTACAACTACTTTCTCCTAGGTGGAGGCTGAACCAGGTCTGGACATCCCTGTCCCAAAGTCACCTTGACCCAGCAGCTGCTCCCCTCTCACCACTGCCTCGACCCCCCGTCAACAAGGCCAGCAGAGGCCACCACGGAGAGGTGTTTGGAGGACAAGATGAGGTCCCCTAAGCCCTGCCCTGGCCAGGCGTCTCCTGGTGCCTCACATGGGGCCACATTTAGTCCTCTAAGCCCCGGGGGGAGTGTCATCATCTCATGGCACAGCCGGGGAACCCGAGTCACAGGGACAGAAAGAACTGGAAAGGGACAGGCAGGACTGAAAGCCACAGTTCTAGCATCTCAGCACCGGTTCAGTCTCAATCAGGAGCTGTCTCTCCACGACAGTTCTTGCCGTCATTGTCACAGGTAGATACTGTCTTACAGAGAGGCTTCTCGAGGCCCATAGAAGTGCAGTAATTTCCTCAAGGACAAACAGCCGTGGGGGGAGCCACCCCAGAGTTCAGGCCCCAGTGAGCCCGGGGCTGAGTCTGAGCTAAGGATGCACAAGTCCCAGATACAGGGCACCTCAGGTCAGCCCCAGGCCCTGTCAGCTCACTGGGTGCACCCTGGGGTGTGAGCAGCTTGCAGAGGTGGGGGCGGCGGTAAGAGAGGGGCTGCTCGAGGGTCTGTGGAGATAAGGGAAGTGCTGGCAGATGGAAGCACCTGGGTATTCTGGGGCTCAGAGGATCAGGGGTCACTCACTTCAGGGACCTGAAGAGGAACTTGGTGCCCTCACCAGCAGACGTCAGCAGGAAGGAGCAGGCGAGGAGCAGACACATTGGGGAGGCGGGTCGGGGCTCTGCTGAAGTCTGGGGAGGGCAGTGGGAATGGGTGAGACCCCCTACCTGCTTCATCTTTCCACCCACTTGGCTCCCAA
>RJWH01010351.1:0-17172 GCA_004363575.1 Solenodon paradoxus
GACCAGCAATTTGGAGCCTGTCCCACACCCCGCGCACAAGAGCCAGAGCTCCTCCAGCTGTCCCTGGGCACCTGGAGCCCCTTCCCCAATCCCAGGCCAGAAGCCCCCTGCCCTCCTCTCTCTGCTCCCTCCCAGTGCCTGCTGGGGCAGCGACCCTGCCCCTACCCCGGGGCAGCTGGGCTCCCGCCCCAAAGAAGGCTCCTAGAGCGCTCACTGACTCTGATTCCGTGGGTGCTGTCTCGCAGGGAAGTGTCGCCCATGCGCGAAGGCCCCTGTGGAGGCCACCCCAAAGCACTAGGTCTGGAGGCGGAGGGATGCGGAGGGAAGTGCTGCAGCTGGTGGCCTGGGGCCCAGCAGTCGAAGGTCTGGGACATTCTGTCCTGAGGCCCTTGTGGGCTATTGGCTCCCTCAGGGGCCCAGGGCAGAAGAGGGAGAAGGTTCTCAGTGTCTGTGCAGCACCAGTGTCCTGATGGGAGGGCAGTGGGACCGAGTCTGTGTTGCCATGGCAATGGGACCTGCTTGGGCAGGGTTGACAGCCAGCGGGCTGGCGACCTGGAGCCCGTGGGAGCAACAGGCACGCCCATCAAAATGGTCCAGTGGAGGTGAGTGAGGAGAAGGAGGAGAAGCTAGCAGAGAGAACAACTTTGGTTGGGGCTGGGGGCTGGAAGGTGGGAATCGGTTAACAGTTGAGGTCTCTAGTGTGTTCACAGGCCAACAGAAACTTCAGCACTGGCTGCTCCCAACTCCAGAAACACCACTGTAGCTCCTCATGCTGCAAAAACAGTGCTAGACACTTAGGATGTGATTGCAGTGGGAAGAGAACGGGTTTTGGAATTAGACAAAGCGGAATTCACCTGGTGTCTGTGTGGCCTCTCAGGAGACCGTGAACATCTCTAACCCTCATCTGTCACTAATGCAGGCACTCTAATTACCCTGAGGCATATAGCTTCAGTCCAGTCCAGATTTGAGGTGGGTCAGGATTTGGGTGCCGTTTAGCTAGTATATGCTTCCGAACACCTGGAAGTGAGATCTGTCTTCTAGTCTTTAGAGTCAAGCAAGACTCCGGGGACTGAAGACCAGAAGTTTAAGTGTCTGGTTTTCTGTCTCTGTCCTCCTCCCTCCTCCCTCCTCCTTCCCTGCTTCTCCCCTGTGCCCTCTCTCCTCTTTCTCCTTACTCTTCCACATCAGTTCCGTCATTCTGTCACTCTATACTCAGACACAAGACCTTTTGGGAGAATCCACACATTGATAGAAATAGCTCTGCATTTGGGGTTTCTAAGGTCCTATCTGTCTACCCAGACCACACGGTCATGGGCATACCCTATTCCAACAATTTTTATGCCCATAACTGCTCCATTTCTCTGCCTTCCAAGCCCATTCTTGCCAAGGGTAGAGTGGCTTACTGATGTGTGCTTGTCATTACCTCCAGAATTATCAGATTTCCTTTAACATAGGTGATGTTTTTGACCATCTGATTTTTTGTAGATGTTATAGTGGAGTCTGACCTGACATGCCCTAGTCCTAACTGGAAGCCAGAACAAACCTACTCTAGACCCATGAAGGAAGCACTTCTTGCTCCTGAGATGTTTTAAAGGATAACCCTTTTACACTAGAACTACTTTGCTGAACTCCTGTCTAGGCATTTTATAGCAGCATAACCCTACTCACCTCACTCACGTGGACATCTAGATAAGGACTTGAGTTTAGGATGCCCACTATACATTCCCACTTTGCTTTTCCCAAGGGCACTTTTTAAAATAACCACTTAGAGTTTAGCCTGCAAAAAACCTAGTGGCCCTTGATCCAATTGCACTACAAGATACTCGCTGCCCTGCTGTCTGCCTCCTGCTCGCTCTTGACCGGCAAGAGGGCTTCCCCTCTCCTGGCTCATTTCGCATCTGCTCCTGGGGCCTGTGAGTCAACCTTGTGTCTAAACCCGCTTCGTGTAGGTGGGTGGAGACTCTGCCTTCCACCAAAACCACCCTGTGGGGTTCACTTTCCCAAAGTGGAAGGGAGCTGAGATGCCGAACTTGCTCCTGGCAGCCCCCATGGGTATCTGGTGCCTCCTCACTCAGCAGGTTAGAAACTACACATCTTCATTCAATACAACAACTCTCCCTTCTCAAGATAAGGAGGTGGGGGTATCCAGTGCATGCGACGTTTTCACGTGAGAGGGAAGGTGACGCTAATGAATTGATGATTTCCCTGGGGTCTGTTTCTGTAGAATGAGGGGTATTGGCAGTAGGGACTTGCTTTTGCTCCCTGGTTATATTAGTAGCAAGTAGATATAATTATACACCAGTGTTGTCAATAGAAAAATGTGTAGATCTGGTCCACTGGGTATTTTCTGAGATTCGTACTATCTTGTCATCTATTGGAATGGTAAAAGTCTTCCTTTCCCACCTTCTTTATTCACGATTTTCTTGAGATATTGCGTAGAATACTGGAACAATGGGACATTGGAAGCCAGACTTGGGAAACTGGTGTTGGTTCACTGGACAAGGTGTAGTTGAGAGTCTAACAACAAATACTTTCTCCGAAGGCAAAAAGAATTTAGTGTCCATATGTATTATCCCAACTGTTCAGAATATGCATCAGTTTCTCTGAGAGATGCCACATGGTGATAAACAAACAGCACTGGAGACATTGGTGCTCACGGTAATATTTGGTGTCCTATCCCAAGATCATCCGGAGGAATATTCTGGAGTGTAATGACAACTTACATGGGATGTTCTGAGATGGATGTGGGAAAAAGTAATAGAAGCAATGGAGAGAACCAGGGGGAACATTGGATAGCAATATGGTAATGAAGTAATTAGAATTGGAAAGTCAGTATAGTGATATGGATGCTCACAAATTGCACATGATGAGTAATGAATATAAGCCTTTGAGAGCGAAGCCTTCACTGCACCAACCCCCAAGAGGAAATGACCCCATGACTGTCTCTCAGGGGAGTTGTAAGAGGGTAGCTCATCTGGCATCTGATACTGCCCCTCCAAGCTCCCTGGCCAATGTTCAGGTCTTTCAGGCTAAGCTGTTCCTTCAGACCCCAGGATGCCCAAAGGATATCCTCTGTGGTCTTCTACTCACTGCTTCAATCAACACTTACAATGCCCTACTGGAGGGCAGAGGGTTTGCATCCCTTTCCTCTTTCTTGACAGTAACCCTTGATGCACAGAAGTTTCAAATCTTGAATAAGTCCAAATATGTATTTTTTTCTGGATTGCTTGTGTTTTTTAAGTCATATATAAGCAACCATTGCATAATCCAAGGTCACAAAGATTAATATTTTCTCCTGTTTTATAGTTGTGGCTCTTACATGTAGTTGTCTGATCCTTTTTGAGGTATTTTTATATAGGGTATGAGCTAAAGATCCAAATGTGAATATTCCATTGTCTCCACACCATTTGCTGAAAAGACTCTTCTTTCCTCATGAAAGGGCTTAGTACCCTTGTCAAAAATCAATTGACCATTCTAGTCCATTGATCTAGTTGTAACATGTAGTCTGGATTACTATGTATTTGTATTAAGATTAGGAATAAGAAAATGTGCGTCATATAAATGCATTCTTAGACCATTGAAGCTATTAGAGACTCCTTGCAATTTCATATAAACTTTTTGATTGGATTTTCCATTTCAGGAGAGATATTCGGATTTTTATAGAAAATGCCTTGAATCTGTGAATTAATTTGGAGAATATGACCATCTAACCACTATCAAGTCTTCTGATATATGAGTATGGGATATATTTCTATTTATGTAGATTCTGTTTCATTTTTTTCAATAATATTTTATGGGTGTTAGGATTCTGGTCTTGTATCTGTTAGATTAAATTTATTCTTAAGTTTATTTTATGCTATTGTGAATTAAATTGTTTTCTTAAATTTCTTTTCATATCATATCGCTCATTGCTAGTGTATAGATATAGAGCTGGTTTTTTATATGTTGATTGTGTAGACTACAATTTTGCTGAGCTTCAGTAGTTCTTGTATATTCCTTAAGGGTTTCATATATCAGCAGCAAGTAAAGATAGTTTTACTTCTTCCTTTCCAATCTAGATGTCTTTATTTTTAATTAAGATCTAATTGGCATAAAATGTTAGTTTCATGTATGCAACATAATGGTTTAATATTTGAATATATTGTGAAATGATCACAAAAAATCTAGTTAAAGTCTGTCAGCATACATAGTTAGAATTTTTTTTCTTGTGATAAGAATTTTGAAGATTTACTCTCTGAGCAACTTTCAAAAAAGCATACAGAATTATTTGCTGTCATCACTGTATTGTACAGTATATTCCTGTGGCTTATTTATTTTATAACTGTGTGTTTTGATCTTCCTCATCCATTTCTTCTACCTCCCACTTCCTGCCCCTGACAATCAACAGTTCTCTCTATCTATGGTTTGGTTGTTTTGTTTGTTCAAGGATCCCATATATAAATAAGATCATACACTAGTTGTCTTTCTTTGACTTATTTCACTTAGCATAGTGTTCTTACTGTGTTGTCGCACATGACACAATTTCATTCTTTTTATGGTTGAATACTATTCCAATACTATACAGTCTTGCACCACATAACAACGTTTTGACCAACTTTGGGCTGCATATATGACAATGGTCCCTATATAAGCCTATGCATAACTACACCCTATGACTTTCACACACGTACATATATACACATACACATGCACACCTACACATACATTCTTTGCTAGCACTTATTATTGTTTTACTTAAAATAACAGCTATTCTCACAGGAGTGAGGTGATATCTCATGCTGGTTTTGATTTGCATTTCCCTTAGGACTAGTGATATACCCACCTTTTCATGTGCATGTTTATCTGTATGTCTTATTTGGAGAAAATGTATATTCGGTTCTACCTATTTTTAATTGCAGTGTTTTTTGCTGTTGAGTTCTATGAGTTCTTTATATATTTGGGTATTAACCCCTTACCAGACATAACTTGCAAACATTTTCTCACATTCAGTTAG
Organism: Solenodon paradoxus; assembly: GCA_004363575.1. Classification (NCBI taxonomy): domain Eukaryota; kingdom Metazoa; phylum Chordata; class Mammalia; order Eulipotyphla; family Solenodontidae; genus Solenodon; species Solenodon paradoxus. The sequence goes on from RJWH01010351.1 coordinate 4,994, forward strand.
TTCCTTTTCAACTGTTGATGATTTCCTTTCCTGTATAGAAGATACTTAGTTTTATATACTCACACTCATCTATTTTGCTTTTGCTGTCTTTGCTTTTAGAGTTAGATCCAAAAATTGCATTTCCAAAATGCCAAGACAATGTCAAGGACTTTACTGCCTATATTTTCTTTATTTAAGATCATGTCACCTCCAAGTAGAGCTAATTTTACTTCTTCCTTTCCAATTTGGATGACTCTTACTTCATTCTTGTGACTTATTTCCCTGGATAGAATTTCCAGAGCAAAGTTGACTGGAAGTAATGAGAGCAAACATCCTTGTCTAGTTTTTATTATTAGAGAAAAATTTTCAGATTTTCACCATTAAGTATGAAGTAAACTGAATTTTTCCTGGCTGTTCCATATCAGGTTGAGGGAGTTGCCTTCCACTTTTAGGAGTTTTTTTGGTTTATGTTTTGTTCCTAAACTGTTTTTTTCATGACATTGTATTTCATTCTGTCAAATGATTTTTCTGTGTCAACATGATCACATGGGAATTTTTATTCCTTTAATATGGTTATTATAATGATAGATTTTTGCGTGCTGAACCAACTTTGTATTCCTGGGATAAATCCTAGTTGGTCATGAGTTCTCCTTTTTGTATTCTGCTGGATCCGTTGCTCATATTTTGTTGAGGATTTTTTAAATCTATTTTCATGAGGAAAAATGATCCGTAGGTTTTTTTTTTCCCCTTTTCTTCTGATATCTTTGTCTACTTTCAATATCAGGGTAATAGTCATCTCACTAAATGAATTAGGAAATGATCTATACTCCTCTATATTTTGGAAGAGTTTGAGAAGGAGGATATTTTAATTCTTTAAGTGTTGTTAGAATTCACCAGCAAAGTCATCTAGTTCTGAGCTTTTATTTTTTGCTTGGTTTCTTCTCATGTCCATGTTTTACTTGTTGAAAAAAATTTTTTCTTGAGATAGCATTGATTTGCAATACAAGTTTTTGATGTGCAAGCTCTCTCTTCACTTAATATATAACACACCACAACTACCATCAAAGTTTTATTAACCTTCTACAACTATTCATTGGACTGTCATTATGCTTTGGTCCCATCCTCCACCCTTCCTCCCAGTTAACCTCCATTCTGTCGTCAGAACTAAAGATTTAGTTTTTCTTTTCTCTGTTTATTTGCTTTGTTTCTTTATATTCCACATGAGTGAAATTATCCAGTATTTTTCCATCTCCTTCTGACTTATTTCATATTGCATAATCCCCTCTTATTCCATCCACATTTTAGAAAATGGCATGATTTAATCTTTTTAATAGCTGGGTAGTATTCTATTGTGTATATATACCACATCTTCTTTATTCACTCATCTGTCAGTGAGCAGTTAAGCTATATCCATTTTTGGCTATGGTAAATAGTTCTGCAATAAACATAAGGGTACATGTATCTTTTCTGTTTAGTTTTTAAATAGTTTTCAAATAGATACCTATACATAGAATTATATGGTTTTTGAATTTTGAGAAAATTCCTTACAGTTTTGCACTAATTGAGATCACCACTAAACCATATACAAGGGGTTCCCTTTTCTTTACAATGTTGCCAACATTTCTCATTTCTAGTCTTTTCAGAATACACTGTTCTCACAAGTGTGAGATGATGTCTCATTGTGATTCTGATTTGCATTTCCCTAATAATAAATGATGATCAGAATTTTTTTCAGGTGCCTGTTGGCCATCAATTGCACTGCTTGGGGGGAGTTGTTATTGAGTTGTATGTGTTCTTTATGTAATATTAACCTCTTGTCTGCTGTATTATGTGCAAATAACTTCTCCCATTCACATGGTTGTCTTTTTGTTCTGATGGTAGTTTCTTTTACTATGCAGAAGCTTTTTAGTTTGATGCAGTCCCATATTTTTTTTTGTTTTGTTTTCCATTACCATTGGAGTTGAGTCTCCAAAAATGTCTCTAAGGCCTATGTCATGGAAAGTATTATGCTTTCTTCTGTGGGTTTCTCCATAAAATGGTTGAAGGGGATCAAAGCATCCAAGTCTCGAATCCATTTTGAATGAATTACTAGGTATGGTATTAGTGATCTAGACACATTCCTTTGCATGTGACTGTCCAGTTTTCCCAACACCGTTATAGCTTTATGAATTTTGATATTGCATTGTTTGGTGCGTGTATTTTAATAAATGTTTTATCTTCTGGCCAAATTGACCCCTTAATCATTATATAATGTCCATCCTCATGTCTTGTTACTTTCTTTACTTGGAAATAGATTCTATATTATGTAAATATGGCTGGTATTGCCTTCTTTAGATTGCTATTTGATTGTAGGATTTTCTTCCTAGCTTTGGCTTTGGGCTTTTTTTTTTTCTTTTTTTTAGATTTTAGATGGGTTTCCTTTATGTAGGAGAAAGTAGGATTTTTAAAATTCTTCCAGGCACTCTTCCTTTTGATTGATAAGTTCAATACATGGACATTTAAGGTAGTTAATGATAACTGTTGTAATTTCATTATTTTTTTTCTGGGAATTTTTCCAGATTATCACTATATGTTTCTTCTTCTCTTATTTGTTTCTCTTGTGCTTTGAGACCTTTCTTTTATATTTGTTTTCCCTTTTCATTTTTTCCTGTTTTTTTCTGAGTTTATATTTTGAAGTTACCTTGGATTTGTGTATAAATTTCTATGCTTGAACATTTTTTTAACTTAAAGAAAGTCTTGAGCTCATTCGAACAGTCCACATTTTCACTCTCTTCCTCCCCAACTTGCAGATTGTTGTCTTACTGCTTCTAAGTGGGATTTCTGTTCAGTTTATAGAACTTCCCTTAGTAGTTCTTTAAGACTAGTTTAGTTGTGACAAATTTCTTTAACTTTTGTTTATCTATTAAGTCCTTTATCACTCCTTCTAGGTGATCATCTAGAAGGCTATATAGTATCATGGCTGGAAGTCCTTTTCTTTCTGAACTTTGAATTTATCATACCATTCCTTTCTGGCCTGTAAAGTTTCTGTTGAGACATCCAAAGACACTGTTATGGAGGTTCCCTTATACGTAATTCATTTTTTCTCTAGCTACTTTTATGAATATTTCTTTGATTTTTATCATAATGTGTCTTGTTATATGCCTGTTTGGGATTATTTTGTCTAAAACTCTTTGAGATTCCTGCATCTGGATTTTTGTTCCCTTCCTCAGGTTAGGGAAATTCTCAGCTATTATTTGTTTAAATAAGGCTGTTGTTCCTTTCTCTCTTCACCTTCTAAAATCCTTATGATCAGATGTTGTTCCTCTTGATGTTATTCCATAAATCTCCTATGCTATTTTTGTTTCCCTTCATTGTCTCTTTGCTGGTCTGCTTGTGTGCATTCCTCTGCCCTATCTTCTAAATCACTGATTTGATTGCAGGCTTCAAGTCCATTGTTAAGCTCCTCTATTATAATTTTAGTTCAGTTATTGTTTTCTTTAGTTGCATGATTTCTGTCTGGAACTTTAACATGTTTTCTGTCTTGGCTGTAGTTCTCATTTTGTTCATCCATTGTTCTATTGTTTTCAATTAGCATAATTAAGGCTATTTCTTTGAAAGCTTCTTCAAGTATCTTAATTAATCCCATTGAATTTTCCTGGAGTTGGTATTTTGAGGAGGGGGCGTCTATCATTTGGGGTATGTTTTCTGTGTCTTTATTTTGTCTGGTGTTCTGCATTTGCTTCTATGAGTTAGGCTAAATGGCTTCCTTTCCCTGTCTTGATGTAATGACTTTGTGTTAGGGTTACAGGTTACAGTGTACAGGCCTAGGGTGATGACCCAGGATGTTGGACTTTGCTGTTTATGCTGAGGTCTCTGCACCAGTCAGAATGAGTTGATCTCTAAGAACCAGAACTTGGTGAAGGTCTGAAAGTCCATCCAGGCCACGGAATGCAAAGGAGTTGCGTCAGTCTTCCCAGGAGTCTTGGGCTGTAAGTGTTGCCTCAGCTGTAGTTTGACTGTGATATTAATTTCTTCCTAAAGCAAAATTTTCTACCAGAAGCACAAACACAAGGAGACAGATACGAGGAGAGAGGCCCAAGAGGTGTAGACCCAGGCCACAGATATGCCGTGTTTTCAATAGAGGCCACTGGTAAGAAGGGGAGACCTTTGTAACAGGTCACTTTAAAACACACCCTCCACATCCCAGGAGTGAATCATCTCAGTTCTCTAGCTGGGATGAAACATCAGGAGATAATCATATCCAACAAGCCTTGAGCCCCAGGGTGTGGAGTCTCTAGCTGCTAGGGTCTGGAGGTTTTAGGGTCCCAGCAAATGTGTAAAAGCTGCTTAGCAGCACCTCTGGGTTGGGGAAAGGCAGCTGGTTTGCACTGTTCTGAGGCCTCTCTAGTGATCTTCTCTGAGAGAACTGCTGTAACCTCCACAAACCGAGGACATAGTTCTTAAGTGGATGCAGTTTTTGATGTATCTATGGGGAGGAAGTGATCTTACCAGGTCACCATTTTGTGTTCAATATCCTAAGCTTTATTTTTGTGGGAAGGTTTTTGATTACTAACTCTATCTCTTTACTGCATATTTTAATTTATTATTTAATCTATATTGATGATTTGTATCTCTCTAGGAGTTTGTTAACTTCATCTAGTTCATCTAACTTGTTGACAAACAATTATTAGTAGTATTCTCTTTAATCCTTTTTGTTTCTTCAAGGTTGGTAATGATACTCCTTTTCTATTCCTGATAGTCTTTTAGAGACTTACTTTTCTTAGTCTTACTAAAGGTTATATATCCTGTTGATCATTTCAAAGAAGCAACTTTTGGTTTTATTGATTTTCTCCATTGTTTTCTATTCGCTGTATTTACTTCCCCCTTTAATTCTTTATGGAATATTTAGGATTAGTTTGCCATTGCTTTTATAACTTCAGTGTTGTCAAGTTATCATTTGATATTATTCTTCTTTTCTAATGTGTATGTCCACAGCTATAATTTCCCCTGATCACTACTTTGCTGCATCACATAAATTTTAATGTTGTTTCCATGTTTCCTCACCTCATAGTACATTGTAATATCTCTGTGATCTCTTTGACCATTTGTAATATAGATATGTGTTGTGTAATTTCAATATGCTTGTGAATTTCCACTTTCCCTTTTTTTATTGATTTCTCATCTAACTTTATTGTGCTAGAAGACTATACAATGCTTTTCCTATTTGTTTTGGTTTTGCTTTCTGTGGTTGACCACATTCTGCAAATATTATACTTTGAGAGACCATATTCACACAACTTTTATTATACTGTATTGTTATAATTGTTCTATTTTACTATTAGTTATTCTTCTTAATCTATTTGACTGATAATAAATTAAGCTTTATCATATGTACATATTATAAGAAAACATTATATACACATATATGTATATATGTATATATCTATATCTAAAGATATAGATATTCAGATAGAGAGATATGGCACTATCTATAAGTTCATTCATTCTCTAGTGGTCTTGGAACATATCTGCCGGCTACAAATACTGCATTTAAAACAGGTGACTTAAAATCTTTGTTTAGTAACTCCATTATCAGGCCTTCTACTGGAACAGTTTATTGATTGCTTTTTATTTCTATCTGTAGACCATATTTTCTATTTTAGTTGCAAAGATCACAATTTACATCGAAAATAGAAAATTTGAATAGCATAATGTGACAACTATAGAAATTTAGATTCTCTCTTTGCACTTAGATTTGTTGTTGCTGCTTCTCATGTATTAGTATTTGTTTGTTTCATAATTTTTGGTCTAATTGTGTGAAGTCTGTATTCTTTGTCATGTGTGCCACCAAAGTATCTGAATTTAACATAGTTGTCAACTAATGACTAGACAGGTGTATCCCTCAATGCCCATATGCATATCATGACATTACCTCAACAATGAGCCAGGCAGTTCGCAACTCCAACTTAGGTTTCACCTCCGACTTGGATAGAGACTTAAGGTCAGTCACAGATGCGAACTCAGGGACTTCTAAGGTCTTTCCTGAGCATTCACACAGCCCTGCAAATGCATGTGACCTCCTAGATTCCCAGTAATATGTCAGAGATTTCTAACACTGTGATGAAAATCTGTGATATAATAATGAATGTGTATCTCATCTTCATCCCTTGTTCCTGACATAATACTCATAAAACGCTTGTTTTTTCCTGAGTTATTAGGGTAATAAGAGTGTCTTCAGTTCTAATGATGCCACTCATAATGTCTTCTAGATAATTTGAAGATGGGGCTGGTTGCCAGAAAGACCCAGCCTTGATTAGAAGTCTGGAAATTTCAACTCCATTTCCCCAACTCCAGGGAGGAGAGAGAGAGGTTAGATACTGGATTAATAATTGATCATGATGGTATGATGAAACCTCCTGTAAAAACCCTAAATGATGGGGTTCAGAGAGATTCTTGTTGGTGAAAGTATCCATGGGCCAGGAGAGAAGCATTGCATGGAACAGAGGCTCTCTCAGTTGGGATAATACCAGATCTTGTCCTATGTATCTCTTCATTCAGCTGTTCATGTATATAATTTATAATAAACTGAGACATGAAGGTTGAGTGTTGCCATAAGTTTGTTAATCTTCTCTAGAAAAGTACCAATCCTGAGTGACAGGTGGTTGGAACCTCTGACTTTATAGCCAAGCTGAACCTCAGTGTGTGTAACCTGAGGTCTCAGTACTTGCTGCTGGTGTCTGACATGCAGGAAGTCTATGGGTCTGAACATTGTGACTATCACACAAATTCTGGGGACTTGGTGTCCAAACTGGGTGGTGACAAGAGGGAGGAAAATAAACCTTAACATCTCATTCCTCAGCTATTCTTTTTAAAATTTGTCAGGGATCTCTTGTTTGCCCTGGTTGTTATCCATTTTCTCGGTAACAATGGTGTGAAAATGTTTGCAACTTATCCCCAGCAGAAAAGATTTGGGTGCTGGGTACCTCCAGGTCAGGTCAAAAGAGACCAGCTTTTTGAGAGTGGTCATCCAGGGAACACCAGACAGTTCTAATCACCTCATTTCTTTGAGACTGAGCTATGAAAGGGCTCCAACGCCATTCTTCTCCCTCTGGGACTAGCAATGTGGGTGCTAGTTTCAAAGCACCTGCTGAGGCTCTGTGTGGTGGGTGGTGCTGAAGCAAGTGTAATACAATAAATGTCACTCAGCCACATGAAAAAATACATCTACTCTGGCTTGTTAGAAACCTTTGGTTCATTTCCAGAGTTCAGGAAAAGTTAATTTTCACCATTTTTGGCCAGTTTTCTCATTTCTTCTGTGGATAGACAAATTTTGGAGGTTCTTTTCATCTCTTTAGCTAGCACCTTCAAGCTGCTTCCAGAAGGTGGAAAATGGAGGCTTCCTGCAGCTGGTCTCCTGACTGTTCTCCGGCTCTCTAATTATTGAAAGGGATGAGCACTTGCTTTGGTTTTTGTCTTAATTCAAAGCCAGGTATCTCCATTTACCAGCTTCTCTGGAGTTGAGAATCATTCACACCCTTTGTTTCTAGATTGATGGTCCCAGGAATAACACTAAAGGAGAGGAATGTTCTTGAACTCACAGTTTCTGTGGCAGCCTCCATTCATAGGTAATTTTGCAGAATTCTAGGCATGCTTTCTGCAGGTCCAGCCTAGAGCCTGCCCACAGCTCTCAGGGAAAGCATAGTCCCACCCTTCAGCACCTTTTGGACAGCGGTTGGGTGCGGAGACATTAGTGTCAAGTCTCTGCTGTCCCTTGTTCCTTCAGCTGGGGTCATGGTCTCCAGTGACCCAGCAGGATGGTGTGCCAGCCCAGGCATGCCAAGAAAGGCCAGCCTTGTGCAGTGACCTGTTCAGTGCACCAGAGAGCCTATTACTGGGCGTGCCCCTGCCTTGCCCTCCTCAGCCCATGTGGGCATGTATGGAGAACAATTAGGGAAAAGCTCAGTTGAGATAATCAGTATCTCAGGGGAGAAACAATAACCTTGGTGCTTGGAATGCCAAGTGCCCTCAGCCAGGAAAACCTTGGCTGGATGGGTTTTTGTTTCCTGCCGAGATTCAGGAAGAAGTTAAAGGTTGAGCAGTTAAGCTAAATCTTTTGGGGTTTAACCTCCTGGCTATGTAAACAGTGGTTGTAAGAATAGTTGATTTACATTTTGTATTCTTTCAAAGATATACTTCTTTGTGTAATGTCAATAAATATGCAAGGAGTCAGATATTCGGGGTGACAGTTCTCAGAAAGCTGATTACCCCTGACCCCGATTTTACTCTATCTTAGTTTCTTTCTCAATCTTTCACAGCCCCCTTTCTCCAGCCCTGTTCATAGGATTCGAGCCTGGCAATTGGTGCCCAGTGCAGGGACCTGAAGGAAGAAGTCAGCCATTGGAACATACGAAACTGTACCAGCCACGAGGGACCTGAAAGCAGCCGGGTTGGGAGATCTCCACAAGTAGAGCTTTCAGGGATTGTTGTTTTTTAATCAGGGTATCATGGGGCAATCCTCATCATGACATGAGGAATATATTAAAATCCTGAGGATGCTGCTTCGAGCCTCAGGTGTCAAGGTAAAGAAAAATTCCTTTCATCAGTTGTTTCAATTTGCTGATAAACACTGTTGCTGGGTGCCGGCACGCTCAGCTTGAAGGAGTGGAAGTTAATGATTAAGGAACTGCAGGGAGCTCACCGGCAGGGTGAAACAATCCTCTATCCATCTGGTCTGTGCGCAATTTAATTTCTTTAGCACTGGAGCCACGCAGTCTGACCCTGAATCCTCCAGTAGTGAGGGGAAAAACAATGAAGGTGTCTCTAAATGTAAGGGGGAAAAGGAGGCTCCTGCTATCCCAGTGGGGGCGGAATGTCGGCCACTTCTGGATCTGGGGGAACCGGCTCAAGGTCCATCTCTGTATGGCTCTGTCTAGAATGTAGCTATGAAAAGAGCCCTCTCAGGGAACCCAAGTGACGTTTCTGGACCACCTCCCCCATTTACTGATTCTCCACCACCATCAGCACCAGGATGGCCGGAAAAGTCCATGTTCCCCGCTTCTCTGAAATAGAAGCCTTAGCAGCTATGCAAACTAGGAGCTTCAGTTAGGTGCTTGAGAAAAGGAAAAAAAAGTGAAAGTAAATGAATATGTTTCTGAATGGAAAGATAAAGACTGGGTTTTTGTTTTAGTAAGAAAGCGTTATGGAAGTATTGTCTTTAGTGAAGTAAAGGAATTGGTAATGAAATAAAGGCAAAATGAGTGAATTTGGTGTGTAGTAGGAGGTTTGTGCAGGTGAGGAATGTTTGTGGAAGAAGTGTGTAAAGAGACATCTTAGTGTGGTTACAGCAATTAAGAATGGAATAAGTTTCTTTGGAAAATCAAGATTTAAAGGTTAAGTATTCTATGTGAAACTTTAATAAGTGGTATGTGTTGTAGGGTTATATAAAATTCCTAAAAGTTCTAATGTGTTTAGTTACTATTCTATTTACTATTTTAAAGCATCGTACACTGCAAAATCAAACATTGTCAATTGTGTTATAACCAGCTCTTTAGCTATGATTATTTTACTCTTTACTATTTAAAGAAACTATTGTTTGCTGATATTTTCATGTTCCAAAATTGTGAAAAGCATGTTGGAAAGGGCCTGTTTTCATGCTTTGCCAAATTAAGAGAGTGCTTTGTGCTCTTTTTCTCTTTTGTAAGCCATACTGGTCGGGTGCTCAGGCTCGGCTGCAGTACTCCGATCAGGCCGTAGTTCAGGTCTGTCTGTGCGGCGTGCGAGCCTGGGAAAAAATTTCTGTGCCCGGTTCAGTCACTCCTTCTTTTGTTAAGCTTGTGCAAGGCCATTTGGAACCATATGTAGAGTTTATAGGTCACTTAAAAGATAACTTTCCAAAACAGTCAACCTGGGTTACGACAACTTTTGCTAGAACTCCTGGCATTCGATAATGCGAATAGGGAATGTCAGGCCTGCTGAGGGATCTTTAGAAAAAAAAATGCACACTTACTTTGAAAAGCTCAGTCTTGTGTTATTTTATGGTTGGCAAAGTTTATATCAGCTCATAGCTGCCGATCGAGGGAAAATCATTTTGCCACATTTTGCAAGTTAAAGAGGCTTTCCAAAAGTTCACAAATTGGCAAGCAGCTGTTGCTGATTATATTGGAACCTTTGATAATCATTACCCACCAAACAAACTTTTTCAATTTTTAAAATTAACTAATTGGATTTTACCAAGAAAGGTATCCCATCAGCACTGCCATGGGCTCAAACTTATTTCACAGATGGCAGCAGCAATGGCAAGGTCAGGCCATTGTCGAGCTGGCCAATCAGACTCTGAAACAGCAATTACAAAAACAAAAAAAGGGGAATAGGAAAGGGAAGTTCTCCGCAGGAACATTTAGCTAAAGCACTTTTTACTTTAAATTTTTTTTTAATTTACGGAAAGAAGATTCACTAGTGGCTGCAGAGAGGCCCTGGGCTGGTGCTATTCATGCCCCCAGGGTTATGCATCAACCTGTCTGGTGGTGAGATGGTGAGATAGCAGCTTGGAAAAGGGGGTGGGTTAGAATTTGGGGTCGAGGTTTTGCTTGTGTTTCTATAGAAACAAGTGAGGAGCCTCTTGGGCTGCCTGTGCGGAGACTGAAGCCTGGCTGTGAACTGCCAGAGGAAACACCTCTATGTGGGCCCTCCCACCGAGGAGATGATGGCTCTCAGCTTGAAGAGAAAGAAAACAATGACCAGAGGCATGAGACAGGCAACACCACCTAACTGGGGACAACTTTAGAAAATATCACAGGAAGCAGAAGACATCCTAAATGGTACAAGAACACCACAAACACCTGTACCATTTTTCTTGGCCATGCTCACAGTAGTTGGCATGGTGTTAAGTCCAACATCAGCCACTGAGTATGATTATTGGGCATATGTTCCTAACCCTCCTTTGAATAGAATTCTTACTTGGGGAGATGCACCAGTGTTGATATTTGTAAATGAGACTTGTTAGCTCCGTGGTCCCTATGACTTTCTTGGGCCAGAAGTACCATCTGAGGAAGGCCAAAAATAGAGAATTACACTGTTGGGTTTGAGGGGTCCCCTATTTGTATTGGTCATGAGATTCATTGTCTTAAAAGGAAGTGACAAGCTTGGATGATAACTACAAAAAGAAATGCCATTTCTCCTACGAGCTTATCTCTGCTGTCAGCAGGGCCTTTAACAGCACAGGTCACACTAATTTATCCAGACCTCACTGGGCCCCATGTCAGCAAAGAATAGTTAACCATGCCCTGGACTGGGTATAATGGGAGTGCTGTCTAGGAGAGGAAGGGTGAGTTCTTCTTAATAATTCCTATGGAATAGTCATTGACTGGAGCCCTGTGGGCTCAGCTCATTCAAATCTTTCTACTAGTGACCTCCGATGGCACTAGGAGAACAATACTCTTTCAGCCCACACAGAAGGAGCCCCTGTTATGTGGCATGGAGGGGATTTCAGCCCTCCTGCCCTACACTCACCTCAGGGCCCAATGCATAGGGAATTGTGGAAATTGTCTGCAGCTTTAGGACCATTAGCTACTTGAGAAGGACAGTACAGCACCTCTAGAGGAATTTACACACCCTACTTTTACTAAAAATGCTTCTCATTTTACCCAAACTTGTCTCATTACCATTTGTTCTTGTAGGACCCATTATTATCGACCAAGCTAATTCAACTGTGACTGGTTCCAAATGCAGACTTTACACATGTATTAATGCCTCAGTTCCTTTCAATGACAGCACTGAGTCTATCTATATCTTAAAAGTGCGAACAGGTATATGGCTCCCGTGCATATGTCCCGACGCTGGCAGGACTCTGCCTCTTTATACGCTGTTCAACAAGTACTCACAAGAACTTTGCACCACTCTAAACGTTTTCTCGGGCTACTCATTACAACAATTATTGGCATTATCAGTGTCACTGCCACAGCTGCAGTGGTGGGAACTGCCCTTCAGGGAATCCAAACTGTGCATTTTGTCCAACAGTGGCACGTGTAAGGTTTTTCTGGGCTCCGCGAGGAGAAAATTTCAATCAGACAGAAAGCAGAATAGTCAGGGCTTTATTGGACTTTGCGCTCCCGGGCGAAACTCCCAAGTCCGCAAAACGGGCCTGGGGAAGTCACGCGCAGAACAAAGGGGTACCGGCTCTTTTAAGCAGAGGAATTTCGCGGGCTTCCCATATCACGATTGGG
>RJWH01010352.1:0-17174 GCA_004363575.1 Solenodon paradoxus
TTAGGCTGTTTGTGTGCAACCCAGAAACCTCTAATAATGTAGGCTTGAACAAGAAAAGAGCTTCATCTCTCGTTCATTTAAGATAGTCTGGAAGCAGGCAGTCCAAGGATGCAGTGGGGCTCCATGAGGTGATCAGTACCCCACGCTCCTTCTGCCTGCTGCTCTTCTCCTGGCTGGTGAGTTCCACTCCCAGAGGTACCTCATTGTCCACAACAGCTGCCAGAACTCCAGCCTTTGCACCTGCATTCTAGGCGGTGGATAGAACAGCGAGATGGAGGGCACACTCCCTCTCTTTACAATGATGTCTCACAAATACCATACTGTGCTGCTTCTGCTTATAACTAGCGCTTCCCACTCGGCTGCAAGGACACTGGTAATGCAGTTCTGATGTTGCGTGCTGCCCGGAGCACTGCTGTGAGGCTCGCGCCGCTACAATACTGTGCTCACTTGGTGAAGCCTCCCTTTGTGGGGCGTGGAGCCAGCAGCGTGTGCTCCCCAGTGGCTGTCTTTTCCCTCAGACATATGTCGGCATGCCCTGCCTCCACCCAGTCGCCTGGTGTTCTTGACCATTGTCCGGTGGGATCTTAAACCATCTGTGCCCTCCTCCCCGCCCTCCCGTCCCAGTCTTTATTGGTCACCTCGGTTCTGTTGCAAGTGTCCAAGGGTTAGTTTTGTTTCATCTGTTTCTTTGTTGTGTCTGTTCACGTTCCACCTGTGAGTGAGGTCATGTGGTTTCTTTCTTTTGCCTTGTTTCACTGAGCATCATCCCTCTAGTTCCATCCATGCTGAGTCACATGACAGAGCTTCCTCTCTTCTCAGGGCTGTGCAGTGTCCACTGGTATGTGGACCACGTCTTCTCTATGCATCATCTGATGCTCGCTCTTAGGTGGTTCCAGTTATTGGTTGTCATGAACAGGGCTGTAGTAAACATGGGGGTGCAGACATCTCTGTGAATGCAGGTTGTTGTATCTTTTGGGTAAATATCCAGAAGTGGGATGACAGGATCATATGGGATTTCCATTGTCAACTTTTTGAGGAATCTCCTTCTCCACAGGGGTTGCACCCATTTGCACTCCCACCAACAATGCAACAGTGTCCCCATTTCTCCACATCCTCGCCAGCATTCATGTTTCCAGACTTGGATAATAGCCCATCACTCAGGTGTAAGGTGATATCCCATTGTTGTTTTAATTTTTACTTCCCTGATATCTGTGTATCCTCATTGGAAAAATGTCTCTCCAACTTTTTGATTGGATTGCCTGTTTTTCTGTTACTGAGTTTTATGGGTTCTTGTCTTTTTCAGCTATTACACCTTTGTCAGAAATATGAAATGTAACTATCTTCTCCCAGTTAGTAGGTTACCTTTTGGTTTTGGTGATGTTTTCTTTTGCTGTGAATAAGCTTTTTAGTTGGATATAGTCCTAGTTATTTATTTTTATTTTTGTTTCCCATGATGCTGGAGCTGAGTCCCCGAAGCCTTCCTTAAGGCTGATGTCATGGAAAATCTTTCCTATGTTGTCTTCCAAGAACTTTATAGTTCCCAGTCTATGTCCAAGTCTCTAGTCCATTCTGAGTTAATTTTTGTGAATGGGGTTAGAGAGCGGTCTTTTGCATGTGGCTGTCCAGTTATTCCAACACCATTAATTGTAAGGACTTTCGCCATCATATGCTTTTGGCTCCTTTGGTGTCATAGATTAACTGACTGCATGTGACTGGTCCAGTTTAAGGTGATTCAGCTGTACCCCACTGGTCTGTGACTCTGTTATTCCATTACCATATTGTTTCAATCATTATCCCTTTCATAGTGCAGCTCAGTGTCTGGGAGTGTGATCCCTCCTGTTTCATTCTTTTCTCTTAAAATTGCTCTGGATAGTCAAGGTCTTATGTTATTCCATACACATTTCATGATTTTTTGTTCTGTTTCCTGGAAATAAGCCTGAGGGATTTTAATGGGGATTGCATTAAATCTGTATATAGCTTTAGGTAAGAGGACCCTTTTGATGATGTTGAATCTTCCCAACCATGAGCAGGAGATGTCTTTCCATCACTTTGCATCCCCCTGTATTTCTCTTAAGAAAGACATAGTTTTCATTGTACAGATCTTTCACTTCATGAAGTATATCCCAAGATATCTGTTTCTTTTTACTTCTATTTTAAACAGTATGATTTTCTTGGTTTCATTTTCTTTTAATGTGTTGTTTGTGTATAAGAATGCAATGGGTTTTTGTGCATCGATTTTTGTACCCTGCCATTTTACTGTATTCATTGATGAATTCTAGTAATTTTTTGACAGTTTTTATTAGGGTTTTCAATATATATGATCATGTTATCTGCAAAGAATGAGAATTTTACTTCCTCAATTCCAGTTTGGAATCCTTTTATTTCTTTTCCTTGCCAAATTGCTCTGGCTAAGACCTCCATTATGATGTTAAAAAGCAGTGGTGAGAGTGGACAGCCTGCCCTTGTTCCTGACCTTAGAGGAAATGCTTTCAATTTTTCTCTATTCACTATGATGTTGGCTGGGGGTTTGTCATGTATGGTCTTCATTAAGTTGTGGTGTGTACCTTCTATCCTGTTTTACGTAGAGTGTTGGCACTGATGTCTAACTTTTGCAGGTTTATTATACTTCTGAGATTTAATACTACTGGAATTGTATTTTATAGATGTCCACTGTGTGTGTGGGTTCATAAGAAATATGAACATGATGAAATATACTCATAGAGTTGCTAATTTTAGAATTTTTTTTTGTTCTTAGCGTAGTCTATAAAATTTTTCTTCATTGTTATGGTTCACTTCTTTTAGCAATAAATACTAGCTTTTCCCCCATTTTGTATTGGTTTTTTTTTAGTCATTGGAGTCTCTTAGGTAATCTGCAAACCATTTGATTCACTCTGATGACTTCAGCTACCTGTGAAATAAATTCTCCTACTTCCCAAAGCTTTATCTTCAGTTTAGATGTCTCTCCTGATCTCAGATCACATGTCCACTTGCTAGTTGGGCATCCCTGCGTACTGTGCTCAGAAACATCAGACAGCGTATGTCGAAGGTCTGTCTCACTTTATCACATTCTCTGTCCTTCCCAGTCTCAGTTAAGAGCACCAGTATCTACCTGGCTGGTCAGGCAGAAAGTCTAGCAAACTTCTCCACCCTTCTTGCAGAAAATAAGCACCAATTTCTGTTTGTCCTTGTAGGGATAAGCAGCTATATTTACTTTTTCACCCCAGCCCTCGGTTGTGAACCTGGGTCTTTGGGCTTCACACGGTCCTCACACCAGTGTCTCAGCTGCCTGAGCCACAAGGGTGCGCCCTCCTCAGTTTTCTCTGCTTTAGGATTAGTTTTCTGCTCTGTGTTTTCGTTGTTCTGTCACCTCAGTATACATGCCCAAGTCTCCATTCTGAGTTGTTCTCTGGATCCCATAAGATTGTTTCCATTCTCATACTAATGATGGTTGTTAAAGTGTAAATCCAGGTGCACCAGGAGAGGAGTAGTACTTGGGTCAGTTGCCTCCAAAGGAGCACACACCACATATACCTGGGTGGGGGCAGGTTGGGGGTGAACAACCAGTGGAAACAATTAAATACTAAAATGAGGTGCTTCTTCCATTCCTGGCTGCCTACTGACTCGTCTTTGTTCCTGCTGCACCTTTCCAAGAAAAAAATAGCAAATTGTCACATAACTTGCCTTCTTTCATTGCCCCCACCCTATTTTTCTGGTATATTTGGGTAGTGTTCATTCTTGGGTATAAGTGAAAAATCCTTTAGGCAATAAAAGAATATAGGATGTACGTGTATACATTTAACTATTAGGAAACAGTGATCACCTAAAATATTGCTGGAATGAGGTCACATGTATAAATGTAGAATAACTTAGTAGTTCCTTGTTACTGTCTCTCATTGTACTGTCTTTAACTCAATTCTGACAGAGTGCTGTTTGTCGCTCCATTGTTGTGACATATTTCCTCACAACTTCTGACCTTGCCACCTATTTGTGAGCATATTTGGTTCACATAGAAGAGCAAAGCCTCTGGGTCTCTTTGGGACTTCGCGGGAGACCCAGCCTAATGTCTTCTGGCCTGTATTTGCCACAGTAGACATTGAACATGTTTCTAACAGCAGAATTTATTCATAATTTTATTCCTAGCTACAAGGAAAATTTCAGACTTATAAATGGTACTCTATAATAGTATTTTAGGAAATAATGATTTATAAAAAGGTAGGATATTTTGACTGCAGTTTTTTGCTATCTGCCACTGTAGAGTACACTTTACGGTGTTTCCTGAACAAGAAAAATACACACAAAAAATAAAGTTCCAGGTTTCCTCTGCTTATGGCCCAAACAGATAGTTGAACTGAAGGGAAATTTGTTATTCCTGGGGATGGTGTCCTTTGAGGATGTGGCTGTGAAGTTCACCTGGGAGGAGTGGCAGGACCTGGATGACATTCAGAGGGGCCTGTACAGGGACGTGATGCTGGAGACGTACAGCAGCCTGGTGTCAGTAGGTGAGTGAACTTCTCAGTGATTGCAAAAGGTAAGCACTGTTTTCTAAATTGGTTAATGTACTACTGTTTATGATATTAAGTGATATTTAAACTTCTGATTCCAGGCCAAGACTGTCTCCACCTATAATTAAATGATTGAATTGGCTCTTTATTATAGAAATCACCAGTTTTATTGTAGAAAACACCTGCTGCTGTCATTCTTCAGAGATTATGGAAGGCAAGCATTTTGACAAAAGGCTGACATTGTTTCTCCTCAGCAGGGCATTGCATTACCAAACCTGAGTTGATTGCCCAGTTGCAAAAAGGAGAAGAGCCATGGATGATAGCAGAAACCCCATATCAAAGCCTCTCAGGTCAGTCAATAGATTCTGGACGATGAGACTGGAGAGAGGAGTGCCCCCTGATGTTCATCATATTTATCTGTTTTTCAACTGGTTATTCTCACACATGCATTATTCAGTCAAATATGGTTCTCATTCATAGATCCTCACTGACCCCCTTTTTAATGGCTGTATATTCTGATTTCCCTCCCTACCTTCCTTCTCTTGGAACTCATTCTTGGGTAGCCTCTTTGGGGGTCTCATTTACCCTCCTGTCATAAATTGATTAATTTTAGGCCTTTATTCATATATTTAATTTATTACTTCAACATATTAACTGGAACCCTTTGGTCATAGTCATTATTTGTAGTTGTGGGGAATAAGAATACCAATCAAAGACTGTCCTTTTATAGTGCTTCACTCTGTAGGGAAATAAGTGAAACAAAAGCAGCATGAGTATTTTAGGTAAAGTGTCAGTAGGCACTTGAATGTTGATAATTTATCAAGGAAAGACATTGGTAGAGTGTAAGTTTGAGATGACTTTCTCCATTTTGACATGTAGATAACAGGTACAAATGCAATCTGGTACAAATATTGGAGATACACATTTGGAAATTTTTAACTGACATATACAAAGGTGAGGAGGTCCAGAGACCATGCTCAGGGTGGAGCAGTGAAGGCAAGCCATTAAAGATTTGTCTAGAGAAAACAAAACAAACGGCTCAATGGGAAGATACAAGGAGCCCCACAGAGAAGAAATCGAATGACACAGAATGGGACAGTTTAACTGAAAAGAATTCACAGTGCTAGTTATGAAAAAATGGAATGATCTGCAGGATAAACAATTGAGTACCCCAAAGTAAATACAAGACATTAGAAAAGAAGTGATACATTATCAGGACTATTTCCTCAAAGACTTTGAGGCTATAAAGAAACACAAATAGAACTGCTAGATAGTAATAAGTGTCAATGAATTGAAGACACACATGCAAAAATAAAAAATATTGTCTCTCTGTAACAGAGGAAGGAATCTTAGGTATTGGAGACAAAAACATAGAGGGACCTGTCATGGAAGAGGAGAAGTGAAATTGAGGAAAAGTGAATATACCATGTGAGAAATGTCAGATACTATGAGAAGTACAAACATAAAGATAATGGGAATCCCCACTGATACAGTGAGAGAGAAACAGCAGGAAATTTTAAGAAGTAATAGAGAAGTTCCCATACCTATCCTAAAAACCATGGAATTACAAGAAGTTGATGGAAAATTCAAATTCCTAAATGCAGAAAGACCTATAGTAAGACATAGTAAAATATTCAAAATCCCTTTTAAAGGGGACTTCTGCTCAAGATGGCAACCTGGTAGGCACGAGACTCATGTCTTTCCCACAGAGCAACTAGGAGTTCACCTATTTTCAGAAACAAGCAGTGAGAAAAAACACACAGAGGCTGTAGAGACACAGCAGCATTTGTGACAACGAACAGCAGGTGGAATGTCTGGGTTCAGAGGTACAGTGCAGGCTACGAATCGTGGCTCCTCATCCCCCACGCAAACTCCAACCCTATAGGCTGAACTTTTGGGCAACAGCAGAGGGCCCACATGAAAACTTCAACAAATTTAATCAGTGGTGATGCCACAAAACTCAAGATCCCCGCGTCAAAAGCAAGATCCAGGTTTGCTCAGTGCAAGTCAAGACCCTACATAAGGCCATACATTAGGTGTCCCTGCAGGGACACCTAATCCATAGAAATACAAACAATGCAAAACAGAGCAAAGATATGGGGAAATAAACGTGAAATGATGGGTCGAATCAAAAGTGGGAAAATCTGAACAAGACAGATGTATGCAATCTCCTCGAGGATGATTTAGGGCAATGGGGATAAATGTATTCATGGAAATCAAGAAAATAATAGAGGAAGGAAAGAACATAAAAAATTGAAGAAACGAAGCATCTCAAAACAGATGTCAAGAAATAACCAATAGTTGACCTAGAGAATTCAATAGAGGGGGCTTTAGAATCAGATGGAGGAAGGCGCCAATAGAATCAATAGCTAGAAGACAGGACAGAGGAATGCTCTCAAGCAAACCAGCCAAGAGATAAAAGATTGCAAAGAATGAGGGCAGTGTTTGAGGACTATGGGATAGCATCAAAA
Organism: Solenodon paradoxus; assembly: GCA_004363575.1. Lineage (NCBI taxonomy): Eukaryota > Metazoa > Chordata > Mammalia > Eulipotyphla > Solenodontidae > Solenodon > Solenodon paradoxus. The sequence goes on from RJWH01010352.1 coordinate 6,974, forward strand.
GGAAAAACATTTGCCTTATAGGAGTCCCAGAAGGAAGAAGAGTGAGAGAAGGGGGCATAAACTATATTTGAAGAAATAATAGCCGAAAATTTTCCCAACCTAAAGAATGAAGCAAGTCTTCAAACCTAGGATGCTCAAAGAGTCCCTAATAATAGAAACTCAAACAGACCTACACCTAGACACATAGTCATCAAATGTCAAAAATACAAGACAAAGGATCATAAAAGTATACAGAAGAAAACAGGTCACATACAAAGGCATCCCTATATGATTGATTGTCAACAGATTTTTCAACGGAAATGCTACAGGCCAGGAGGGAATGGCATAATCTATTCAAAAGGCTGGAAGAAAAGTATTTTCTACATGGATTCTATACCCTGCAAGGTTATCATTTAGAACTGAAGGAATGATAAAAGGCTTTTCCAATAAGCCAAAGGAAATTTATCACCATAGAACCAGTGTGACGATAAACACTAAAAGATGCTATATATAGTGTAAAGAAACCCCATGTGAAAACAGGTCTAATAGACCATCTGTGTTCATTAGAGATACAGGTCTGCAATTTTCTTTCTTGGTAACGTCTCTTTGACATCAGCTTCTGGTATCAGTGTGATATTGGCCTTATGGAGAATGTCTGGGAGTGCTTCCTTTTTTTAAAGGTATTTTGGAAGCATTTGAGAAGAATATGTATTCTTTTGTAAAGATTTGGTGAAATAGGAAAAGTCGTCTGGTGGGCTTTTATTGTTAGGGGGACTTTTATTATGTCTTCAATTTCTTTGCTTATGATGATCTGTGGTGCCTATTCAAGAACTTGGCACATATTATTGTCTAAAATAAGCCTTTGATGTAGATTTTATTATCCTCATTTTATAGATGAAAAAATAAAGCTAAATAAATCTACCTAAGGTTTTATATATATAAATGTCTGGCCAAGTTTCAAATTAATCTTTTATGCCCAAATCCTGTGTGCTCAATATTTTATACTGTTTAGTTTTATTATTTATACTGTTTTGATTGGAAAGATAATGCTATCCAAAATTTTAAACTTTATTTTCATTATGCGGAGTTTTTTGTTTGTTTGTTTCCTCATCCTTTTTGATAAGTCTAATTTTCAACTTTTCTAAATTGAGGAATGGTGACTCGAGCTTACATTATAAATTTTTATATATTCTATTTATTTTAAAGTTTTACTGTTTTGGAAATAGCCAAAATATTACAGTCTGCTGATTTTTTTTGAAAGAAATATTTAAAGTGATAAATTTTGTTATTTTCCTGTCATGAAACAAATTAAATTAAAGAAATCCTATGTAACAAAAACTTCTTAAGGCAGCAAGAGAAATATAACTTACACAGGTACCCTGTTCAGACTATCAGACTTGTCAGTAGAACCTTTACAGGCCAGCAAACAGTGGAATGACATATTCAAAATACTAAAAAATAAAAACTACCAGTCAAAAATACTCCTTCCTGAGAAATGATCATTCAGATATAATGGAGAAATCAGTCTTCAATGATAAACCAAAGCTGATTCAACATTTAAAACTCTCCATAGGAAAAAAGGAAACGAGGAAAAGAGCAACAGCGATATGAGAAACAAAGCAGAGGCTCAAATGACAGCAGTGGAGCCCTGCATGTCATAACCACACTGAATGAACAGACCGAACTCACCGGTCAAGTGATTCAAAGTGGCTGGAAGGCTCAGATCCAAAGACAGGTTGAAAGCGAGGGGCAGTCGTAAAATATATAAAAGCAATGGTGTTGAAAGGAAAGCAGAAACTAATAAAAAAATCACACAATATAGACTACCACTGAAAAAGGTAACAAAAGGCAAAGATAGTTGCTACATCATGATCAAGGAGTTAATTCTTCAAGAAGAATGACTTATCATTAATACATGTAAATGTATGTACCTGGCAGAGTAGTGTTTGGCATGTGAAACATACATCCCAAGGCCCTGGGTTTGAGTCCCAGGGCCAAGGGAGAACAACCAAGATGACCTAAGTATAATAAAGCATTATTCTTCCCTTCCTGTCCTATCTGCCTGTCTCTGCTCATCTTCATGCCTGCCGGCATATTTTCTTAAATAATAGATACAAACTGAATGTTGGAACATCTAAATATTTAAAACGAATACTAACAGTCCTAAAGGGAGACATTGACAGCAACACAGCAGTAGGGGACTTCAGTATCCCACTTAGATCAGAAGATAGGTCAGCCAGGAATAAAAATCAATCAAATAATAGATCCTATGATTTTAATAGATAGATACAGAGCCCTCTACACTAATAAAGATTTTACACTCTTCTCAGTATACAAGGAACATGCTCTTGGATAGACCATACCCTGGAACACAAAGCAAGTCTTAGTAAATTTAGCAAAATTGAAAAGTATACAATGATTCTCCAAACAAAAGGGTGTGAAACTAGCAATAAACTAGAGATGTAAAACAGGAAGATCCACAAAGATATAGAGATTAAGCAGAATACATCTGAGCAAGTCCTGCATCAGTGAAGAAATTAAAGATAAAATTAAATATTATCTTGAAACAAATGAAAATATAGGAGACAAGCTACGAGAACATGTGGGACACATCAAAGAAGGCAATTCTAAGAGAAAAATTGATGATGATACAAACACTCATCAAAAAAGAAGAATCATCTCAAAGTTCTAACCACATACCTAAGGAAACTAGAAAAAGATGAAAACTATACATCATTATAAGGAAATAATAGAGAACAAAAAGATCAGTGAAACTATGAAATGAAAGTTTCTGTCAAAAAAAAAGAAACAAAACTGACAGCTCTTTGTCAGACTCACAAAGAATGTAGAGATAATAACCCTAATAACAAGCAGCAGGAAGAGGATTTTACAATGGACCATGGAGACACACAAAGGATCCTAAGAGGTGACTGTGAACACCTCTATGGCGATGAATCTACCAAACTTGAAGCAGTGGGCAGATTTTTAGACTCCTGTGACCTTCTAAAACTGATCCAGGAAGACATACATTAATTGAACACACTAGTCACAAGTGCAGAAACAGAAACAGTTATCGGAAGCTCCACCCACACCAAGAACCTGTGACTGGATGACTTCACTAGCAAATTCTACCAAATGTGCAAAGAAACACTAATACCCAAACTTTCAGCTCTTCCACAAAATCAGAGGTGTGAAAATGTCCAAACGCATCCTATAAGGGTAATTTTACAAAACCAAACACGGATAGCACACACATAAAAGAAATTTACCAGTATCAAATTTTACATCACAACCTAATAGGAATAGTTTTGGGCGCCAGGATGGTTCATCAAATGAAAGCTAGTATAACACACCACATCAAAAAAGGGACCCAAAATAATCAAATGGTCATATCAAAAGATGCAGAAAGTCCTTTGGACAATATTGAGCACTCACTCATAATAAGGACACTTATCGAAATAGGCATAGAAGGCACATAGCTCAAAATAGTAAAAGCCATATAAGACAGCCAGATAGCTATCATTAAATGACAATTAAACTCAAAGTCTTTCTCCTAAAACCTGGAACGAGACAAGGATGCTCACTGTCCCAGTACTGTTAAACTCAATTCTGAATCCTGGCCAAAAATAAGGAGAAAAAAGCATTAAAGGAATCCAAACTAAATAGATAACTTTATGATTTGCAGACATGGTAGTATACCTATAAAACCCTAAAACCTCCAACTAAAAACTGTTAGACATAAGTCAGTACAGCAAAGGAGAAGGCTGAAAAACCAACAGTGGTGCACACTAGTGGAGTAGTGGTTTGGTCTGCTTTCTTTGGATTGGCGTAGTCCATGTTCATCCCAAGGACCCTGGTGCATGTCCTAGGCTGGGGGTGAGTAACCATGATGAATAAATAAAAAAGGATTTCTGCCTGCCTGCCTGCTTCTGCTCACATTCATGCCTGCACTTTTCCTTTAAAAAAATCAGTATTTTGGGTGTGCCCTTGTGACTCAGGTGGCTGAGACTGCCGATTTGTGAACCATGTAAAGTACAAGGATTAGCTGTGATCAAAACCCAATTGCAACTCATTAAAAAATGCTTCCTTCCATTTCTCCTTTCAGCCCTTCTTTCAGATTTCCTCCCTCCTCTAGAAACATCCACAGCATATCTGTATGTAAATAACGAAATTGAACAAAGAGAAATCAAGAAATAAATTCCATTCATAATAGAACAAATGAAATTCCCGGGTATAAATTAAACAATGATATAGAAAGGCCTATACTTCAAAAGGTACAAGACATTGATAAAAGAAATAGAAGAAATACAAATAGATGGGAAACAGTCAATAATCATGGACTAGATGCGTAAGCAGTTAAAATGGCCATCTTTACCAAGTCAGTATGCAGCTCTATTGTAATTTCTACCAAAATCCCAGGAACAGGTGTCAGTAAAACAGAACAGGCTAAGCTAGAGTTTTTACAGTATGACAGGAACACTCAGTTATACAAAACTATCCTCAGAAGACATGAGTGTGTAAGAATCACTTCCGAATTCCAATGATACTACAGAGTAATTGTCAAAACATGACATTGGACCAAAAGCAAAAAATAAAACAAACCAAAACCCTGATCATTGGAATAAAATTGAGAGCTCCAAAATAAGAACAAACCTACATGAGCTGTTAATTTATGACAAAGGAGCCAAGAACAGACAATGGAGGAAGGAACATTCAATAAATGGTACTGAATTTGGACTGCCACCTGCAAAAAAGTAAAAAATAAAGCTGGATTGATTTCTCAGTGGCACCGTACATTAAAATTAACTAAAAATGTAGGCAACTATTTTAGTCTTGGAGGCTCAGAATCTGTGGGTAGAGATAGAATTTGGCATCTTCACATTCTCTGGTAATTATTGTAAAAACAACCCAGTATAATGAGAAACATAGAATTTCAATATCGGTATAGTTATGAAACAGCTGAAGTTCAGGTATAAGTTAAATGTCTTTGGAAGCAGTGAATTATCAAGGAGTTAACGTCTTGTTAGCATGTGAGGTTAAAATGCCAGGGCTCTTAATAACACAAAGAGCTCACAATAGGATTTTCATTTCTGGTTGGTGGGGCAGGGTTCTCCAAAGCAGTGAACCAGTCTCCTGTGCCTGTTATGGGGAACCCAGTGATGTGTATTTAATTAGGAATTTTCCAAGGTCTTCTTGAGATTTTTCCTTTGAAAACACGCACTTATGTCTATATCCATTACCCAGGGAGAAGTAGAAACTAAAATACTGTAGTCAAACCCTTGTTCCTAAGTACTGTCACTATTCAGGTAATGAATGCACGTCCCCACCTACAGCCAGTAAATTCCTATTTGAGGAGAATTCATACCATATTTATTTCTCAGGTCATCAAAGAGGTTCCAATACAAGAGAGTCACAGATGTAAGCAAAAAGTAAAGAAAAAGAAGGAAAAACAAATGGTAGCTGAAAAAACTTTCAGCTAAAATCTATAATTACATAGAGAGGTGATATTTTGACCAAATATTTACTCATGAATCAAAAAAGAAGTGAAAGAAAATTTGGAATAATATTCGTATGCCTTCTAAAGTAATTTGATGTATTCATTAAGGAGAAAAATATCAGAAAATCAATACCTATTGTTTCACCTTATTGCTCTAGAATTTTATTAGCTTTCTACAAAAATACGTAGATGCTACTCATATTTATGGTTATTTTTGTGTCGTAATAGGTGTCCAGCCATTGGAAGGACTGTGTGAGACCAGCCAGGAAACCCAGGCAAGCGATCTGTGGCGAGTTCTAAGTGCCAACAGGGAAGCACCAGATAAGGAGACAAAGGACTTGAAAAAACCTTGTCATCTGAGCACTCTCCATATTTCTGAGTTGGTTATAAGTCATGGAAATGATTCAATAATGATGCCTGAGAAGCTTAATATATTTAAAGATGTAAACTTGCCTGTTCACCCTGATGAGATCCATGTTGAAGAAAAGCCTAAGGTCCAAAACAAATCTGAGAGAAGCTTGAGATATCCTGAGCATCCTAGTAATAACTGTCATCCAAGTGGAAATAGCAACAGCAAAGCATTGCATCTCCCTCATTTTCAGAGAACTCCATTGGAAGAGAAAACTTTCAAGTGTAAAGTATGTGGTAACTATTTTAATACAAAATCTAATTTTGTTCTATATCAGAAAATACACAGAGGTGAAATATCCTATGAATGTAAAGAATGTAGAAAAACTATCACAAAGAAATCAGCCCTCACTGGACATCAGAGAACTCACACAGGAGAGAAACTCTATGAATGTAAAGAATGTAGAAAAACTTTCTTAAAGAAATCAGCCCTCACTGGACATCAGAGAACTCACACAGGAGAGAAACCCTATGAATGTAAAGAATGTGGGAAAACTTTTTTTAGAAAGTCAACCCTCAATGAACATCAGAGAATTCACACAGGAGAAAGACCATACAAATGTAAAGAATGTACAAAAACTTTTTTCAGAAAGTCACACCTCACTGTACATCAGAGAACTCACATAGAAGAGGTAAAACACTTTGAATGTAAAGTATGTGGGAAAACTTTTCCCACTGAGTTAAATCTCACTTTACATCAGACAACTCACACAGCAGAGAAATCCCATGAATGTAAAGAATGTGGGAAAAGTTTCTCCATCAAGTCACACTCCACTGAACATTGGCGAATTCACACAGGAAAGAAACCACATGAATGTAAAGAATGTAAGAAAGCTTTTTCTATGAAGCCAGCCATCACTATACATCAGATAATTCACACGGGAGAGAAACCCTATGAATGTAAAGAATGTGGGAAAACTTTTCTCAGAAAGTCACACCTCACTGAACATCAGAAAATTCACACAGGAGAGAAACCCCATGAATGTAAAGAATGTGGGAAAACTTTTCGCAGAAAGTCACACCTCACTGTGCATCAGAGAACTCACACAGGAGAGAAACCCTATGAATGTAAAGAATGTAGGAAAACTTTTTGCAGAAAGTCAAATCTCACTAGACATCAGAGGATTCACACAGAAAAGAGAAGCCCTATGAATGTAAAGAAAGCAAATATTTAATACAAGACATCAGACCTCAGTATCCACCGGAGTTCACACAGGATCTAATCTTGTGATGCAGACACGGTCCATGTGTTCATTGGCCATTTTTCAGTGGCAACACAGCCTGCATTTCTGTCTCTTCCTAGCATGCATTGGACTCTAACAGATCCAGTCTGGAGAATATGAACACAAATGATGGCTGAGTCCTAAGACAGGCCAGGTAAACAGTTTGTATGTCCTTCTGATGATTCATGTCTGATTTCCTACAGTCCAGTGACTGCTCTGTTCTAGCCTCAGCTCCATGGTTACAGTTTAGGGTGGAAGGGATTGACCTAGAAGACTAGAGTCTTCAAGCTATACATAAAAAATCCTCATCTCTGGTTTTCCTGTCTGAGAAATAAAACTTGCTATTGAGCTCTGCAAAGCTTTGTTACAATACTTCTAGTATATTTTAGTCAGTAAGATTAAAAACAAATTTATACAGGTTTCTGAGAATTTACCAAAAGACACAAGGAATAAACCCATGTTTTAATCTAACATGTTTGTCACCTGATGGAAAAATAAATTTTAGAAGAAATGGAATAAATATAGAATGCTTTTGGGTACAGTTTGTTACACTGAAAATATGCTAAAACTTTATCAATATCTTAAATACTTTAGAGGTTTAAACAAAGCTTCCAATTTTTTTCAGAATGTCTAATGGAGTTCAGTTAATTTGGATGAAAAATCTTCAGATAGAAAATTTGAATGTATAGAAAATATAAGTGAAAATGTGACTACAGCACTGGTTCTCTGCTGGGGATGAGTTTGCCTTCATTGGGATGTTTGCAGCATTACTCCTGGTGTTGGCACAGTGTCAGCTCTCTTTCTATTGTTCAGAGTAATGTCGGGGCCTGGAGCGTCTAAGGTGCAGATGCCTGTGTGTCATAACACCTGGTTCCCTTCCTGGCTCCCCTTCTAGCTCCTGAACCTCAACTTTGCCCACTGAGTCCAAGCAATGTCCACCTTGCTCTGGCTGGGTCTCTGGATGTGCCTTGGGTCTGCAGCAACTGTCATGCTCTCACCTGCTCCATAGGACTCCTGACCATGGTGCCTCAGGAATGGTATCTTGATGAGCCTGTGCTGTCCCACAGCCCGACCAGCACAGCCTCGGGACCAGGGTGCCTGTCGCCTCTCAGCCCTGGGGTCCAGGAGCTGGCCTTGTGGGTGGTCAACAATGACGTTGATGCCCATTCAGGGTGCAGTCCTGGAACCCCTTCCTGGAGATGTGGGGTCCACAGGTGGAGACAGAGAGCTGAGTCTGCACAGGGTGAGGCCAAGGTCCAAGGATGAGATTCTGTTGATGGAGCAGCTTGAGAGTCATCACCGAAATGATTCAAAAAAGAATTTTTGAGATTTTAAAAAGTGCAGTGCATTGTGTTAGGGTTCACTACATTCCCCTCATCTTGGGGAACCCCCCCCACCCTGCTTAATGCTAATCTTAAATCAACAGGAGACTCTGCAAAGCAGCTTCACCCTAATGAAAGATTTGCAGCTGCTGACCCATAACCAAGCCACTCAGGTGACCCTCCCTGAAAGAAACAGATGAGCCACTAGATGTTGAAGCAAGCACGTTCCAGGAGGACCACCGAAATGTTCTCAGAATGTTACTCATGTCGTTGAAAAGTACAGCTTCCCGGATTAGCCCATGTAAAACCCGACTCTGCTGCTGGTGGGAGGCTAACTCCTTTTTTCAGGGTCAGCCCACATGCACCCAGGTGGCTGCCATAAAGCTTATTGCTTACACTTGCCCGTGTCGGTCCTTGGTCTCTGAGAGTAGTGCTACCAGAATCACCGCGGGGCTCGGTCACATAGATTTATCAGTGAAAAAATAGCAAAAGCAGAGAGCACGACTGATTACTGTATTTACTAAATTTATACGCCTCCTTTAGCCCGAGGAATGCGCTATTGACAAGAAGGGAGCTGTTTGGTCAGCCACCAGTGCCAGAAGGGTCCACATACATCCCAAAGACCTGGGTTTTCATTCTGGGTGCGGTGGGGTGGGGGGAAACCCAGATGAAGACTTAAATTTAAATGCTTTTTCCTCCTTTCTAACTGCCTGCCGCTGGCCACCTTCATTCCTGCCAGCACCTTTCCTTTAAAACAAATACTTAGGAAAAGAGAATTAGGAGCAAAGATAATCTGGTTCATGGCTCTGGAATAAATCTTTTCAGACACACGTTCCCGCGGCAACTGAGGAGACCCAGGCATGCGGGAGTTCACGCGGTATCGGTCCTCTGGGACAACCATGACGCCAGTTCCGGCTGTCAGCAGAGGTGGGACGGCTGCACGGTGACGCTAAGGGAGGAAGTTTGGCTCAGACTGCAAAGAGGAACGTCTTTGACCGGTTAAGTGCCACTGAGAGGACAGTCACAGGTGCACAGTGCTCCCTCAACTTCCGCCACAGAGTTTGAGGAAAGAAAACGGAAGTTCCCGAGGAGCGGGAGAACGGACTTCTGGGAAATGTAGTCCCGAAAATGGCGGCCATCGCGAGATCCCGGGCGAGGATTCACAGCCAATCGGCTCAAAGGTGGCACCGCCTCTATAGTCGTTTGTTCCGGAAATTCCAGTCTTTTCTCTCGTCGCCGCGCTTGCTGTCTCCTTGTGGATGTGCCTGAGGTGGGTGTGCGGGGTCACGGCAGAGTGAAGACACAGGAGGACACGGGAGGAGCGCGGGTGAGAGAGGAGCTGACACTCAGGACACAGGAGTGAGTCCCCGTGATGGAGTGTGTGTCGTGTGAGGTGAAGGAGGAGGTGACACGAAGGACTCAGGAGTGAGAGTCCCCGTGATCAGTGATTGTCGTGTGAGGTGAAGGAGGAGTAGACACTCAGGACACAGGAGTGAGAGTCCCCGTGATGGAGTCAGTGTCGTTTGAGGTGAAGGAGGTGACACGAAGGACTCAGGAGTGAGAGTCCCCATGATGAAGTGAGTGTCATGTGAGGTGAAGGAGGAGGTGACACTCGACACAGGAGTGAGTCCCCGTGATGGAGTGAGTGTCGTGTGAGGTGAAGAAGCAGGTGACACTCAGGTCACAGGAGTGAGTGTCGTGTGAGGTGAAGGAGGTGACACTCAGGACACAGGAGTGAGTCCCCGTGGTGGAGTGAGTGTCGTGTGTGGGAG
>RJWH01010353.1:0-17169 GCA_004363575.1 Solenodon paradoxus
CAGAGATGACCCCACAGAGCCAGAGATGACCCCACAGTGCCAGAGATGACCCCACTGTGCCAGAGATGACCCCACGGTGCCAGAGATGACCCCACAGAGCCAGAGATACCCCCACTGTGCCAGAGATAACCCCACAGGGCCGGAGAGAACCCCACGGTGTCAGAGATGACCCCACAGAGCCAGAGATGACCCCACAGTGCCAGAGATGACCCCACTGTGCCAGAGATGACCCCACGGTGCCAGAGATGACCCCACAGTGCCAGAGATGACCCCACAGGGCCGGAGATCACCCCACAGGGCCAGAAACAACCCTATAGTACTTGCCTCTAGACCACAGACGCTGTTCTGCTCCCTTTGAAGAAACAGGGGAGTGTGGGTGGGGAGATCCTCTTCCCGTCGCGCCTGCTTCCTCACGGGCCGGGGCGGCAGTGTCAGGTGGGGTCTGCTGCAGGCAGCACTGGCAACGACGGTCTTCAACGCAGGGCAGCAGCGAGCTGCTTTAGGGCCCCTCCACAGACTGGACCCGGGGCAACTCAGCTGCCCCTTTGGCCCTGTGTTAAAGACAATCCTGGTTCATTAAAAAGGGACAAAGTTGCCAGTTACATAAAAGTGATGGGATGGTGGGGAAATGTGAAGGATGTACTATCCGCTTAAAATGGCAGTGTGGTCAGCCTGCTCAGGCCCCGTGTGGCATCCTGGACGCGACCAACAGGGTGTCTGGCTCTCAGGGAAGCCAAGTCTCTGCCTCCCCGGCGGCCACGGCATCTACTTTCACTGCGTCCTGAATGGCGGTGACTGCATCTCTTTCCCTGTGGGACGTGGATGGAGCAGAAACGGTGCCCAGAAAGGGGTTTATCCTATGGCATCTCTCACGGCAGCTGACAGTGAGCCCCCGAGTGAGGCGGGCGGTCCAGCCTAGGAGGGAGACCACTTCCAGAACCTTCCGGGTCCCATTAGGAGAAAGGCTCCCGCTTCACAATGACGCTTTGTCACCGTCAGCTTTGCGCAGACGTGGGGGACGCGGAGTTCTTGGCTGAGTCGCTGTCTGATGACTGAGAACGGGGAGGGGTCCCCGCGGGGTGTGAGCCCGCAGCAGAGGCGGGCATGGTGGCCATGGGCGTCTCGATGACCGGCGAGCAGCCGGCTGAGGGGCAGGCAACAAAGCAAGACATGCCCACGCTGCTGGCCAAGTCACTCACAGTCGACGCTGGCTGGCCTCAGGGGCCGCGGGTCAGAGAAACCAGCCCCCACACAAAGCGAAGGCACCTTTGGAGCCCACTGTCCTCGGGGTCTTGCGAGTCCTTCCCTCCTGTTCGCGCAGCCCTGCTCTCGCCTGGCTTCCTCTACAGCGCGGCCGGGCAGCCTTCCAACTGGTATTGGACCCGCTCGCTCCTTGCCGGGGTCAGATGGCCCATAAGACGGGGTGAGGGCCTGTCCCTGACGGCAGCACGGCCGGGGCGGTGGGCGACCTGCCGCGTCTGGTCTCCACTGCGCTGGGTGGGGCTGTCCTGGGGAATGTGGGCGCCTCCCCAGGATCTGCTGCGAGGCTCGGCCTTGGTTCTCCCCGCCTCCAGCCCGCGGGTACAGGGCTCTCCCCACGCTCCTGGGGTCACTGGCCACTGTCTGGACATGAGGGTGCCACCAGGGGGCTGCAGGCATCTCGTCGGTTGGGGTCAGGGACACTGCTGAAGCCCCCCAAGCACAGGAGAGGCTCTCCTGGCACCTGCTGTCCACACACTATCCGTCCCACTGCCATGGGGGCCCACAGGGACGCCATGTCTCAGCCTCGCCTTTCCGTGAGGGGAATTCTTGTCCTTGTCCCCAGTGCCATGGCTGGGTGAGGGGATGGGCCACCATCTCCCAGCCATCACTGTCCTCAGAGCCTGTGAGGACAGTGACCAGGATGAGGACACTGCAACTCCACCCACTTGCTTTCTGGGGCCGTGTCCAGTGGTCAGTCCCCGTGTCGCTGGAGCCCGTGTGGCAGAACACCTGCTGGTCAGGCTCATCCGGACGCTTCAGAGACGAGCGCCAGCCTCCAGAACCCTGTGGCCGGGACCTGCACAGCAGACCAGGTCACTCTCCCGTCTCAATGGAGGGGGCGTGTGGACCTAGGAGAGGACTTGCCAGCCTTGCGCTCCTGGGCCCTGGGAAAGGGCCTGAGTTGGGCGCCCAGGGCCATTTGAAAGAGAAGGACACCCCTCGGAAGTGCATGAGCCTGGTCTCTGAATCTCGCATGACGCCCTGAAATGTGGTGCTGGAACGAACAGCAGGGCGTTTGGGCCGAGGGCGTCGCTCAGGGACTGCGCACCCCCGGGCCCTGGAAGGAAGGGACGTGCGGGAGCCTGGGAGGAGGTAGCGGCCGAGGTCATTCTCAGGAGAGTTGGAAGCTGCTGTGGCATCGCTGCGAATGGACTCTGGGCCACCGGGGCCCCGCACAGCCCGGGGGGCTCTCTGGGACCCCCTGGTGGAGCCGGGGCCCCCAGTGGAAGGCGCCCTCATCACAGCAAGATCATGGGGCCCAGAGGGTGGGGGCACCACGGGCCATGCGGGGCCCAGCACTCAGGGACGTGAGCCCCGGAGCACGGTGCGGCGGTCACCCACGTCTCCGGCACCGGGCACACCTGCTGCACGACGGGACACACAGACGCCTCGATCGTGCTGCTGGGGACACACGCATCACGTTTCTTGTCTGCATTCAGCCAAAACATCCTCAGTTGGAGGAGTTGTTTTAAGCAAAACGGCCAGCAAGCGGGTTCTGAAGGCCCGAACCACTGGTCGTCGCTGAGCTGCCGGCTGTCCCGGGGGCCGGGGTCACGCCAGGCCACGGGATGTCGTGCTGGCGCTAAACAGCGGTGAACACAAACGGGCACTGAACATACCGGCGGCGTCACGAGACGGGCCAGAGCCGGACGGTCTCTGCTAGGACACCCACCTGGAGGGCGTGCGTGGCACCGCTTCTGGGTTTATTCACATTTACGTGAGAGCCCGGAGGGAGGAGGGAGGCTCACGCCCTAACCGCGCCCTCCCCGTGCACAGTGGTGCTGCTGACCCCAGTGCTTCCCCCTCAGTGGGCTCCACAGCTCCCTCCCTTTCAAAGAGAGGACCACTCTCTCCCAGGTGCTCAGGGAAAACAAGGGTGACCTTCGATTCTCCATCCTGCACCACCCCGATGAGGGCATGTCCGTCTGCACTCACCCCTCCAGGCCTTTCAGCCACCACCCTGGGCCAGTCCACTGCTGTCTTGACCTGGAAAACTGGGGAAGCCATTTAACCTCCCTCGTCTCCCTCTGGGCATTAACGCATTAATACGTCAACGCATCCCCTCCTCCCGGCATTAGAGCCCCCAGGGACTGATGCAAAACACGCGCACACGTGCACACGCAGGCACATGTCCAGCCGCACAGACACACGTGCAGTGACAGCAGAGGCGCTCTGGTCCCAGGCGGCCATATCCACGGCCTCCTGGACCCTGGCGCTGGCTCTGGAGCCTGCGGTCCTAGCCGTACACGGTGCACGGGCTCCTCGGTCAGCGTAGACGGAGCGGGACCTGCAGCCCCGACAGGCGACTCTGACCAGACGGGCGGAGCGGCCTCCCGCCTGGCGACCCTCACTGCCCAGGAGGGTCGGGCCTCCGTCTCATGGACTCACAGCCTCTTGCCCACAACGGGCCGTCTGGTGTCATTGGCAGATCCGCACATCCCTTCCCGAGGAGGCGCCGCCTCAATCCGGGGGCTGAAAGGCGCCTTCGGCCGGGCTGCGGCAGGTCCCGCGCAGTCCCTGTGGGTTTGCCCAAGGCCGTCTCTGTCCGGTGTCGTGAGCACTGTCCTCTGAGTCCACGGGAGGCACGCCGGTGGCTGAAGGGTTAGAAGGAGCGCAGGGAAACTGACTTCAATGCTGATGGCAGCGCTGCTTTGACCACGCGGCTGAAACTCCGCAGAGCTTCCCGCGCACCGTCCCCCATGAGGGGCTCAGGACTCCCCGCAGCGCAGTGCACGGGAGGGAGCCGGGCTGACTGTGCGGCCCCCGGCGAGTCGGCGACGTCCGTCATGATCTCAGCTGAAACAGACCGTAAATAAAGTGAGAAGCCAATGTGAAGAGCAGTCCCGGACGCTGAGACGGCCAGCGCTGATGCCCGGCTGCCCGCGCCTCTGGGAGGGGCTCGCTGCCTGGCCGGGGTCTCGGCCTCTGTCCCTGCGGAGGCGGCGGTCAGTGTCGCGGAGCACTGGCTCAGGTGTGGCCGACGGGTAAGTGCACAGAGGACAGACTGCGCGACACTCTAATTCTACGGAGAAATCTGTGCCATTGATTTTGTTGGGGGTCTCGGGGGAAGCAGATGAGATTCGGGGATGAGGCTCCCCTTGCCCCGCACTTTGTGTCCCTGAGATGGACTTTCCAAACCTCAGGGCTTTATTCTACCGATGACGACATTCCTGACTGGCTGTTCTAGATGCCCCGATGCCCACTTCTGACCCCTGGGGTCTCCAAAGCTGGTGGCTCCGAGGCCCAGGCTCCCAGACGCTGCCCAGCGCGGGCGCCCGGGGCCTCCCCGTCCAGTCTCAGCCGCACCGCAGAGGCTCTGCCGGGGAGCGTGCCCGCCCTCGGGCGCTCTCGAGCTGGAGTTTGCACGTCTGTCCAGCAGTCAGTCTTCTCCACTTCCTGGGGGCCGGGACTCGCGCCTGGGCCCTGGTTGCGTCAGCGGTGGCAGCGTGCACGCGGGTGCGGGAGGCGGGGAGAGGGACGGCCGCGCAGGCGCCGCCGTTTCATGCAGACTCGGGACAGAAGGGAACCGACGATGTGCCACTCGCCAGACACTGGGGTCGTTTCTACTAAGTGCCGGACTCTGGGCCCAGAACCAACTTGACTGAACCTCGCTCGTGCGCCCGGGACACTCACCCGTCTACCCCGGGTCGTCTGCGCCCTAAAATTGTAGAACAGCCATTTTCACCCCCTCTCTTATTAAACACAAACAAGGAGACAGAAACCGCTCACACGAGCAACAAGCGGGACCAATAAAGAAACTGCGCGCAAGAGCCTCCCATACGGTCCCTCGGGTCACCCGCTGTCGGTGGGAAGGTCTGCTCTGATCCTGCCCCACACCTGCCCTGCGCGCTCCTGTGCGCTCCGCTTCCAGACGTGCGTGCGGTCATACGATATCCGTCTTCCTCTTATTTCTCTGAACGCCCTCGAATTCCCTCCACGTCGTCACAGGTGGCAAGATCTGACCTTTTCATGGCTCAGGAGCGGCTGCTGTGCAGACAGATAACGGGAGTCACTCAGCCGTGGAAGGTGAGGGGGTGTCCCAGCCTCTGTGTGTTTGTGTGTGTTTACACACAGACACACCTATCTATCCATCTGTCCCCATCGATCATGTCTCCAGCATCCATCCACCCATGAGCCATCTCTGCACATCTACCTCTCTCTCTCCACCCATCCACCCATCCACCCATCGTCTCTGTCTCTTCTGTGTCTGTCTACATATCTAACCAGCCATCCACCCGTGATCCATCTCTCTATTCGTCTCTCTTCTGTCAATCATCTCTCCTTCCAGCCATCCATCTATGATCTCTATCTCTCTATCATCTACTGATCGTCTATCCATCTACTTCTTATATGTCTCCTAATCTATCACCTATCAATCACTCTCCTTCCATCCATGATCTTTCTCTCTGTCCCTCTATCTACCTGTTTCTCCATCCGTCATCTATCACGTCATCTGTCTGTCCATCTATAATCCATCATGTGTCTATGTCTCACTTCTATCTATGATCTAACGTCTACGATCTATCCGTATCTCAGATCTCCTTGTCTACTCATCTTTGATGAGCACTTGATTTGTTTCTGGGTCTCGGCTGTTGTGAATGGTGCTGCGGTAAGTACAGGGTGTGCACATATTTTTAAGTTAGTTTTCCTGTTCTTTGGGTTGATGTCTGGAAGCGAGCTGCTGGGTCGTATGGAAGTTTGGCGTTTGGCTTTCTGAGGAGCCTCCGTGCTGCTCCCCACTGTGGCCGCCCCACCTGCGTCTCTGACCCCTGTGTCGCAGGGCCTCCTCCACCCTGACCGCTGGCTGTTCCTGGTCTTTCTGACCCAGGCCGTCCTCACCCACGGAAGGTGAGGGGGTCTCTTTTCGCTCTTGATTTGCATTTCTCGAGCACCAGGCGAGGAGGAGACGGTTCCTGTGCCCGAGAGGGAGAGTCCCACCCTGTCGCACAGCACGCCCCGGCCTCGCGCCCGAGCGCTGGGCCTGGCGCCCACGTTCTCTGGATGCGCACACTCACACAGACGCGGAGCACGTGCGCTCCCGAGGAAGTGGGACCCAACACGTCACTAGCGAGGTCGAGCAGAGACCTAGAGCAGGGACGGGCTAGGCTGGTGACGGCGGCTCCGTGGGGCCCCTCGGCGGCACGGGGTCCCGGGTGGGGACGCAGGGGCTCTCTCACGCGTACTCTCGCCGGCTGCACACTGAAGACGGCTCCTCACAACGTCCATGCAGACATACCTGCCGCCGTCGCGCTCTATACAGACACCCTCGCCGCGAGCCCGCACCGTCGGCTCCTCCCCGACGCTTTGTCTCAGCGTCTCTCCACCACGTCCCAGATAAAGACGGCCCCTCCGGCCGGGGCCACCGTCTTGGGCCTCAGACTTCACGGGAGGCTGCACCTTCGTCTCCACGAGAAGAAGGGGGCGGCCATCTCCGCATTGCTCTTTATTTGCCTCGTCAGCAACGTAACTGACTGACGCGGCTCGAGATCAAGGCCTTTGCAGCGGGCGGAGGCAGCCTCGCCGGAAGGCAGTCTCCGGGTCGGGGCCGCGCCATCAAAGTCCGCGTGATCACTTCTCGTATCTTTTAATCTGCGTGTCCTCTCCTGAAGACCCGGCACCGCAAAGCCACGGAGGGCGGTCTCTGCAGGTCAGCCTGGTGTCGTCGGTGAGCTGCACTTAGACCGACTTCCTGAGAGACGGACGCGCGTGTGAGGACACGTACTGGGGTCCCAGCGCCGCCCCAGGGGCGACGGCAGTGAGCATGCTTGCAAGTTCCAGCCTCATGCTCGTCACCATCGACCCAGCTGGGGCGTGGGGCTCAGGGCCGGCTGGCGGGTCCCGGCACGCGGTGTCCAGGGCTGTCCCCCACGGGGCATCGGCCATGTCAGCCATGACCACTCGGACCCGCCATGTCTTTATTCTCCTCTGTCTGCTGTGGGCAAGAAAGTCACTTTGATGGTGTTTGACGCAATGGGAGGGAGCTGAGACTCGCTGATGAGACGCTGGCAGGGAACACACTTTGGAGACACCCCACGTGAGTCAGAGGGGCTCTTTCCGTCTCGGAGAGAAACCGCTCTGGAATCCAGAGACACGGACAGAGCCGCGAGGAGACCACATTCCACGCCCGCCTCTGTGCGGCCCAGCGTGCATGGCGGTCGCGACCCAGAGCGACTTTGCAGCGCGGGGAGGGGCTGCTTCCTGCCTTCGGGGGGTCCTCGGGCGGCACAGGCGGCCCGCTTCCTGCGGGGACCTCCCGTCGCCCACAGCCCCCAGAGACCCGAGCCGAGCTGCCCTCCGGCGTCCCTCTGCGGGACGCATCGCCCTCCCTGCCTGGACGTGCATGTCCCAGGGCGGGGTAGCACACGCTTACGTCCTCGCGGGCGACGAGGAGACACGAGAAGCGAGCACCGCGTCCGGAGCGGTGTCTCCGGGCTGTGCTCGTCTGCAGGGTCCCTGCAGGGTCCCGTTGGACGCGGGTCCCAGCCCCCGGGGCCGACAGCGGCTGGAGATCTTCACCTGAGCGCGTGGGGAAAAGCCGGAGCCCGGCGCGGTCCTGCAGGGACGGCAGCCTGCACACGCCCTTTGGGGACATGACTCGCCGCGTGGCACTCGGAGCGTCTGGCGAAAGCGCGGCCCCAGAGCGCCGTTTGGAACGTGCTGACGCTGCTGCGTGTGGCCGGACCCCGGGCCCCAGAGCAGCGCGCAGACCCAGGAGGGTCCTTGTGCGCGGCGACGTCTCTCGCTGCCCTGGCCACGACTGCAGATGCCGAGGGGCCAGGGAGGTGCCTCTCCGGGGTCTGCGCGGCTCACAGGGCACCTCTGCCCTGGGCCAAGCCGCACGCTGGGGACGCCGCTCCTGGCGCCGGACGGGCCGCCTCGGTAGCTTCCACACGGACGCCCGGCGCACCCTGGGGAGGCCTGACCGTCTGCTCGGCTGGGACGCTGCAGCGGGGCCGCCTCCACGCCCACTCGGCCTGGCTGCAGGGCGTCCGGGCTGTCCCTTTGTGGACGCGCGGTCCGAGGTCTCCGAGGCGGTCTGGGACCAGTGCGGCCACCCTGGGCTCCAGCCGGTCACATGGAGCAGGGGCCGTCGCCCTCGAGGTCGGGGCCTGCCTGGAGCTGTGCAGTGTAGTGAGCGTCCCGGCCTCGGTCAAGGTCCCGGGAAGGAAGGCCGACGGCCCAGGCACAGCCGAAGGTGGCACACGCGCTCATAGGCATGGAAGGCGAGGTCCTGCTGCCAGCCGTCCACATGGCAGAGGACATGCATCCCCCTGTCCGTCGGGTGAAAGTGACCGTCTCTCCTCCTCATCCCGGGCCAGCAGCTGCAGCGAGTCAGGTCCAGCAACGAGTGACGAGGAGACACAAGAAGCGAACAGCGACTCGTCTTGCACTTTGAGAAGTCGCCCCGCCTTCAGAGCCCAGCCCGGAAGGACCTTCTCCAAGACTCTGGCTCAGCCTGGAGACTGTCCAGCGCCGGGGCCGCTGCAGGTGAGGGAGGGCGCCCGCCCCTGGGGCTGCGTGGACCCTGGTGGGTGCTGGAGGCCCCTCGCTCGCTGAGGCCGTCGCCCCCTGTCCGGGCTTGGGGGTCACGCGCCTCCTCGGGGTCCTGGACGCTGACACTCCACCGGCAGGGCGGGTGGGTCCCACAGATCGCCGTCCGCGCCACGCTGGCCTTGATTTCTGTCATCAGCGTTCTCAAGAAGCGACGTGGATGCGGACGCTGTCCCGGGGTGCTGCGCCGTCAGAGGCGGATGCGTGGGAGAGGCCACTCCCACACCCCCCGCCGGCACTGCAGCTGGAGGCCCCATGGCGAGGAGCCCCGGGGACGCCTTCGGGCCACAGGGCTTCTGCAAGTGTGAGGTGCCCCGCTTCCTGCTGTGTCCGACACCTCAGCCCTGTCTCTCAGGACAGGAAGAGCGGTGGCCCGTGCCGAGTGGGGGCGCAGGACCCGACGCCGGGAGGAGGACCCCCTGCCCGCGGACGAGGGCGGGAGCTCGGAAACCCCGTGGGTGCCTGCCTTTCCTCGGGGAGGGGCTGGAAGACCAGGAACGGGGTCTGCCCCGCTGGAGTCTGGGGTCACACGGCTGGCTGCACGCCCGTCTCCTGGACCGGGGCTCAGGGCCGTCCACGCCTGCAGGTGGCCTGTCTGCCTCCCGTTCCAGGTGAGGACGGACCTGCGTCCCCGGGCGAGAGCCACCTCCAGGAGCTGTGTGGGGACCCCACGGGGAGTCGGCTGCACCTCGCACGTCAGGCTGCCCGACAGGCTGCCAGCTCTGCCCTCTGCCGCCCATGCGCTCGGCCCCAGCGTTGGGCCGGCGGCCGGGGCGGGACACAGGACCGTGGGCCTGGCGGTGGGAAGGAGGGCAGAGCCGTCACGCCGTGCATTCACGGCGGCGTTAATTCTGATCTCGAAGGCAACACACCGCGCGTTCTGGGGGACATTGAAGCCACCCCGACCAAACCTGAAAACAAAGCATTGCTGTTCTGGGGATGAAAATTGAAAATCCCTGCTACTTAAAGCACAGTTTAAATCATTATATTTTCATGACGTGGGTTAACACTGGGCTATAAAATCCAGTAAATAACTGTTAAAAGCAGAGTCATTTGCTCAAAAATATTTTATGAGCTTAATTTTTGGAATGGTTGAACTTTCCATTAGATCGTTCGGGCTGTAAACACGGCAAGTTTGTCGTAAAAACTCTGCTCGTTAACAAACAAGACTCCGTCCTGACGGGGCGGCGTCCCCAACGGGCGGGCGGTGGGGTCTCTCCCTCCCCACTGCCTTCCTGCAAGAAACCGGAGCCGCATCCGGGGCCCGTGCCCCTCACTGGGTGCTCACAGCTACACACGGTCACCCGGTCACCTCAGGGCGACCGCCCGTAGGTGTCATTCGCGGGTCACGGTGGTGAACGTGACCCCAGACGCGCGTCTGCGCTGAACCTGCCCAGAGGCCTCCGGCAGAAGGGCTGGAAGGCAGTGCTCCCCGGGCACAGAGGCGGCTCAGCGGGCACCCAGCTCTCAGGTTGGAGGGAAGGCTAAGAAGTCGGCCGGCGTGGACGCCAGGTGGACACACACAGCTGACGGGTCGCACAGCTCGCGGGGACAGGGATCCACTGCAGACACAGCCCGCTCAGGGGTGGGCCCAGGACCTGCCAGGGACACTGCTGCGGCCCCCGCCGTGTCCCCACCGTGTCCCCACCATCTGGGCCGGAGCACGACGGCTGACTCCCAGAGTCCCTTCTCTGCCGACACTGCCCGGGCCCCGCGGCCTCCGGGGCGGCCGCCCACCGGTCACCGGCGCCGCAGTCCCGCCCCGGCCTGTCCACCCGTCCTGCTGCATGGCCGACCCCTGCAGTGGGCGGCGGGACAGACTCAGAACCACGGTCTTCGTGCTCCCAGCGGAGCTCCCCCCATCAAGTGCCTGCTTAGACGGGGGTGCTGCCTTCTCGCAGCCAAGCGAGCGCGCGGGCGAGCGTGTCCCGCGGCACGACTCTGCGTCAGCCTGTGTCCTCGCCGGGGCTGCGGGCCGGCACGTGGCTGGGGACCCTGCACAGCCGCTCAGGGGACTTCTGTCGCTGACGTCTCATCCCCGCACGTTTCCTCCGAGACTTTTGTGACCACTCTGACGTCATCGTTTCTCTGTCCCTGCCACGTCCCCAGGGTCGCGTTCGCCCTGAAGTGACCCACGAGGGGGGACGGAGGAGTGTGGATGGGGACCCAGGCTCACCCCTTGCGACAGACGCGCCCGCGTCCCCGTCAGGATTCAGCTCAGTCCCGTCAGCGCCGGCCGCCCGGCCCCTCTCAGACCAGCCTTTCCGATGATGTTCGTCCTAATTTAAACTTTCCTGAGACGACGGTCGGGGAGCAAGTGCGTCTCACCTGGAATCTGCTTTTACCTCCTGACCGACTTCCAGCCCGTGAGCAGGTAAGCGAGGACGGACGGAAGCTGTGGGCGGGGACGGCGGAGAGGGCGTGACAGCTGTCCCCTTAGAAGAAGCCCAGACACGCCGGAGAGGAAGGGCGCCTCCGTGCGGTGTGTCGTTTTCACTGTTTAAAGGAAAGGTGCAGGCTGACAGGCAGGAGGGGAGACGCGGCTCCCGCCGTTCCCTGCACCGGGATGCGAACCCGGGTCCTTGGGATGCGCGTGGGCGGTGCCAGATGAAGGCGGCGGACTCAGCCACGAAGCCACAGGGCCACCTTGTGCGGGTTTAGACAGTGATGCTGTCGGGGACACCCGCCCCCTTCCGGGCAGCAGGCGTTGGTGTCCGCTCCGTGTGTGCGCCGTGGGCAGGCAGGCCACGCTGTGACTGTGACCCGGACATGGCGGCCGCCCTGCAGACGCTTTCTGCTGCTTCGGTCTGTCTCGCAGACGGGAAATTCTAGTGGAAAAAGTGCCACGAAGAGACGGAACGAGGAAGGAAGACTGTGCTTGCTCACGGGGCATCTCTGTGGGGCGAGCCAGCCCTCTCGTGAGCTGGAACAGGGGTGAATGCATTTACGCTCTGTGAGCTCGGCCTCGGGAATGATGGTCCCACCCGCCTGCCACGCCGTCTGCTGCGTCCAGGGCCGGTGGCTGCCGTCTCGGGGCGTCGGGGAACAGGAGGGAGGACATGATGGTCACGTGCTCCTAGGGGCTGGTGTCCTGGGCCCCTTTGACTGTGACCGCAGCCACCTCCGTGCTTGCAGGGCATGGCCGTGCCAGCCCGGTGTCGGGCATCACAGCCCACTCCGCCGGCCCTGCTGCCCACTGATCTCATCTCTGTCGACTGAGGCCAGAAGTCCCCGTCACGCCAGCGTCACGGACGTGCGGAAAGGCCTTATGTTAAAGGCGCCTGGCTGTTGATGAGTAAGGTCACCTCTCCTTTTGGATTTTGTCATCTGTGTGGTCGTCACCGGATGCTGAACACTTGGAATTCATGTTTTCATTCCAACTAGCTGCTCACGTGTGTGCCTAAATCGGCGTCTGTAATCGTGACCTTTTCCTTTTCCTCTGTCTCCGGATGGCCACCCACACCCGAGTTTGTCCTGGCACAAGGCTTCCGAGGGAATTCGTGCCGGGCTCCGGGTGGACATGCCCTCAGCCCAGGGTGGGGAGCCCGGCCCGGTGCAGGACGGTGACCGTGGGCTTCTGATGGGCGGCGGGTCACGGCCGTGCTGTGGCCTCTACGCGTCGAGCCTGGGGCCGCTGGGGTCAGTCGGGGAAGCAGTCTGGAGCCTGTGCTGCCTGCTGCTCGCGAGGGGCTCTGGGTTTGTCCCCGGCTCCGCCTGCTCTCTCCCGGGACCCAGGCCCAGGAGCGGCTCGCTGTCTGGCGGCGTTTTCCTCTCACGAGATCTAGAAGCTCTCTGCCGTCATAGGGACACCTCCTCGGAGCGTCTTACGGGAAACCGGGCGGGCTGGGCCAAACACCGGGGCCGGAGCAGCGCCCTGGACGTGACCAGCAGTGTCGGCCCAGCCGGTCGGCCCTTCCGCGTCCTGCCAGGCCGGCCACGGCGCAGCCACAGCGCCTGCCCAGGGCGGGGGGCCGACGGCAGCACCCCAGGGAAGGCGACCGCGGGTCCAGCGGAGTCACAGAGTCCAACAGAGATTCCAGGGCGCAGCTTGCAGGACACTCACTTTAATTAAGCGGCACTTGACTCACTGCACGTGTGGATGACACGCCGCTGTGCGAAGTGGTGACGCCATCCCCCGCGCGCAGTCCCTCAGTGGCAAACATCTCAAATGCTGCATTCGGGGTGCGCCTGGGGGTCGAGGTCTGCACGCCCCGGCGCGGCCCCACACGCACCCCAGGTCCGCGTTCAAGACCCAGGGCCGGAGGAAACCACCAGCGGGCGCAACTGGGTGAGAACGCACGGAGCGCTTCTTCCTCCTGGCACCTGCCTTAAACAGTGCTGCCGTGGGGACCCGGCCGCCGTCAGCATGGGTGTGACTGCGCTGTCCTCACGGCTCTCACGCTGCGTCACAGGGCGGCCCCGGTGCAGGCGGCCGGCGCCCGGCACTCGGCCACACAGGCTGCGCACACTGTCATGCAGCGACCTGCCCGCAGCCCCAGGCGTGTCCCCGCCCCACCGCCCAGGTGGGTCACGCAGCGTGACCTGCGGGCGCTCGGCTCCCTCAGCACAAACCTGCACGCGTCCAGACTGTCCCCCGTGTCAGTGTCCGTGGTCCGATGACCAGCACTGCTATCAATATGCATCCCACAGCATTGTCCCTGGGAAAATAAAGGAAGGTTCCCAACGTGCCGAGAGTTTGCAGGGTCCTAGCGATGAGCTTATATCGATGTGAGTCCATCCGTTGAAGATGAGGGTGTCCGTTAGGAAGGCAGAGTCCCTCAAGTCACCCGGTGCCAGGGAATCACGGGGAGCGGTGGGGCCGGTCCTGCCACTGCATCCGGGCTCCTGGAGCTCATGGGACGGGCGTGGGCAGGTGGCCTGGGCTGCCCCGGGACCAGGCTTTGGTCCTCATTGGAGCAGAAGAAGCTTCTGCTCCCGGGGGAGGCTGTGAGGAGTCCCTCTGCCTCCTGGACTAAACTGGAGGGGCCCGGGGACCACAGGCGACTGCAGTGAGTAGCGACAGAAGACGAGCACGCAGGGCTCACAGAGTTCATCCGACGCGGAGAGGCCCTCCCCTGGCGCTGCCCGCTGGTGCTGGTCCCCCGCTCTCCCAGAATAAACTGGCTAATTCGGCAGAGTGCTTTGCAAATGCAAAGTGCGTAAAAAGCGCCTGATATCAGGGCCCCACGCAGACTCCAGGAGGACAGGAGGGGCGGTAGCTTGCATAGGAAATCTCATGATTGCTTTTGGAAATTATACTTTCTTATTTATATGTCTTGTCAAAGAAGGAAATTGAATGGAGTCACCAGATGGCCCTAAATATTGTCTTTATTGCTTCGAGCCATCTTTAGAGAGCTTTTGTTACCGGGCCTGAGGCCGCAACGTCAGCCGGGGAGGGGAGGGACACGGCGCCTGATTCCAATGACAGTCACGCGGTCTCTTCACCTGCTCAGCGAGGTGAGGGGACACCGTCTATTTAGACTTATTACAGAGTCCAGGAGTGTAACCCCCTTCAAAAGGGTCGCTGTGAGTGTGTCACACACTGTATTTCACAGGGTTTATGGGAAAGGAAATTGAAATCTGCTGCAAATAGACTGAGCCTTGCTGAGCAGCACTGGCTGCGCCGGAGGAGGGTCACTCCCCGCACACGCCGGTTTCCCAGCACATTTTCATGAGCCGTCACTTTGTTTTCACCCATTTAAGACTTCCCTGCTAGAATTCCTCGTCTCTCCCGGGCATCAGCCAAGGAGATGCTGCTTCTAAAGAAAATGACAGGCTCGTTTGTGTGGGTGGCCGCCTCCTCCGTCCCTGCCGTCCGGGGAGGTGGTGCAGGCTGGGGTGCCCGGCGCGCTGACCCACGGGCCTGCCAGTGCCCGGGGCCTGGAGGGAGAGCAGACAGAGCCCTGGCCTGGACCCTGCGGGCTGGGTGAGAGCTGGGCTTCTTTGCACAAAACACGCCTGGAGCAGTAGCAGCTCCTTCTCTCTCTTCTCGTCCAACCGTGGAGAGTTCCCACACCCCCTGCGGTGTCCAAGGGCCTTGCCCGGCATAGCGATCACGGGTGTACTTCAATTCTATCCTTTTCTAATCAACAGGCTACAATCAAGGTCAATGCATCCACACAACAAGCTGACAGAGGAAGCTTCTTATGTTTTTTTAGCATAACTGAAATTAAAACGCACAATTAAAAGCACCTGCTGGCAGAAAATGCACGGACTTGTGAGATATCCCGGGGCCCCTCTTGGCTGCAAAGAGTGTTTATCAGGAAATAACCTTTTTCTGCAGCCTGAGGTCACAGCAGTGATAGACCAACATGCCTTCAGAGATCTGCAGGAGGACCTGGGGCAGCCCGATGGCTGCAGGGGACGGTCCTCAGTGCACTCACAGGAATGCAGTCGGCACCTCTCAGGATGAGACAGCCTTCCTGGTCGGCTCCTCGGTTCCGAGTGTCGGGAGCCACCCGACAAGGCACAGCAGGCAGGGAGCGGGCGTTATCGACGGTGAAGTGGTCGCCTGTGTCTGAGCTTCTCACAGCAGCACCTGTTTCCCTCTCTGGTTAAAATCATCGTGCTGCCTCTGAAAACAAAGTTAGTTTTTGATAGTGCGCACTGTTTTCGATGGCAGCATGATGCCAGGGCCCAGGTGGAAGGAGTCTGCCGTCCGCTGCATGGCCCGCACGGCGTCGTGTCCACAGGCAGCCCTGTCGCTCGGTCTGAGCCTCCCTTCCGGAGACGCTTGCCATGCACGAGTCGTGGTTTTTTTCTACAGGCGGCTGCAGGCGGCTCCCCGAACTCTCACCTGGACCGTGAGCATTATTCTTCATACCAAAGTGACGTCGTCTCCTCATTTCACGTGGAGACCACCTACCTGCCGTGAGCGCCAGAGCTCTTCTCCGTGGCCGTCACGGCTGCCCGCTGTCCCGGCACATTCTCCGTAGGTCCTGCACTGCGACGGACGCAGATTCGGCCGTCCGGCCAGCTCCTGCAGCACTCAGGAAACCAGCAGCTACCCAGGGCGTCTGCGGCGTCTTCCACCTACGTTTCTCCAAACGCTCCCTCGTTCAGGGGAACCGCTGCGTGAAGGGCAGAGAGGCACGGGCTGCTATCTGTTGTCACCTCCCGGTGACGTCTGCGGAGGATTGGCCTCTCCCGGTGTGCGCTTCCGATGAGCCAACACAGCCGTGTGAAGGTGAGATGCGCACCTGGTCCCTTCACGTGGTGTCATGTGGTCATCACGTGGTTGTCGCCGCGGAGATGCGGACGTCATGCACCGGCGCACCTGGTGTGTCTTCAGTCCGCCGCTGTCCCTGCTCTGGGGCGATGCCGCCCCTGCCCACGGTGCCCTGACCTGCACCCTCGGTGCTGTCCCTGGGATGGCCCCTTGCTCTCTGGCCTCTGAGCTTGACCCCGACCTCGTTAGTGCCCGCTGGCCAGTGGCAGCAGATGGTCTCTGCTCAGCGGAACACTGTTCGGCCACAGGAAGCCTGCCTGTGGGGCAGTGGGCATGGACGTGAGCACCCGTGTCCTGTGAGACCAGACAGACAGACGGGCAGGGCTCTCACGTCCACATCCGGTTTCCGAGGACCCCCGGGGAAGATGCGGCCAGTCTCCGGTTCTCCTCGGCATCCGCCGCTCCCGTCTCCTGGCTCCCCTGGCACCCAGGCCCCGTCCCCTGCGCCGGCGCCCTGCCTGGCTGCCCTGTCCCTTCCCCGGGTCCTGCTCCCCTTCCCGCTGCCTTCGAGCCCCCACAGCCCTGCTCCTGGCCGCTGCTGGTCACTGCTCTTGCAGGCGCACAGGGAGTCCTTACTGGACGGCTGTCCCTCTGCCCTTCCCCACCGGGGCTGAACCCCAGCAGACGGGGAGACCTGCGTCCTTTCCGTTCCGTGAATGTCGAGGGCTTGGAACAACTCTGCCACATAAAGGGACCGGAGTGGACATTGCCTCCCTGGTCTGCTGGGCCAGCAGCCTACTGCACCCCCGTGCAGCCCCCTGCACCCCCAAACACCCCGAGTGCAGCTCGGTGCAGCTCAGTGCAGCCCAGAGAACCCCGGTACAGCTCCTATGCACCCCATGCTCAGCCCCCTGCACCCCCCGCACCCTGGTGCACCCTAACACACCCCACCAGACCGGCAGAGCCCCACAGAGCAGGAGCTTCCTGCCGGCAGCCGGGTCAGAGCCCCGCTCAACGTTCCTGAAAACTCGCTGTTTCAACTAGTAAACAAGCTGCAAGAGTGTAGAGTCAGGGGCACTTGCTTTTCCACAGAAGTGGTCCCGGAAGGGGACTTCCGGTCTCGGCAGCTGCCCTGCTCCTCCTGCTCGTCCCCCTCCTCCCCTTCCTCCTCCTGCTCCTCCTCCTGC